>PISX010033484.1:0-15011 GCA_004024625.1 Mellivora capensis | reverse complement strand
ACCTTTTGTCTGTACTGTCATTTGCAAATATCTTCTCCCATTCCGTGGGTTGCCTCTTTGTTTTGTTGACTGTTTCCTTTGCTGTGCAGAAGCTTTTGATCTTGATGAAGTCCCAAAAGTTCATTTTTGCTTTTGTTTCCTTTGCCTTTGGAGACGTATCTTGAAAGAAGTTGCTGTGGCTGATATCGAAGAGGTTACTCCTATGATCTCCTCTAGGATTCTGATGGATTCCTATCTCATGTTGAGGTATTTTATCCATTTTGAGTTTATCTTTGTGTACGGTGTAAGAGAATGGTCGAGTTTCATTCTTCTACATATAGCTGTCCAATTTTCCCAGCACCATTTATTGAAGAGACTTTTTTCCACTGTATATTTTTTCCCTGCTTTGTCGAAGATTGTTTGACCATAGAGTTGAGTGTCCATATCTGGGCTCTCTACTGTGTTCCACTGGTCTATGTGTCTGTTTTTATGCCAATACCATGCTGTCTTGGTGATCACAGCTTTGTAGTAAAGCTTCGCAGATGACATGATACTTTATATGGAAAACCCAAAAGACTCCACCCCTAAACTACTAGAACTCATACAGCAATTCAGTAACGTGGCAGGATACAAAGTCAATGTACAGAAATCAGTGGCTTTCTTAGACACTAACAATGAAAATACAGAAAATTAGAGAATCAATTCCATTTACTATAGCACCAAGAACCATAAGATACCTGGGAATAAACCTAACCAAAGAGGTAAAGGATCTGTACTCGAGGAACTACAGAACACTCATGAAAGAAATTGAAGAAGACACATAAAGATGGAAGACCATTCCATGCTCTTGGATCAGAAGAATAAACATTGTTAAAATGTCGATACTGCCTAGAGCAATCTATACTTTTAATGCCATTCTGATCAAAATTCCACTGGTATTTTCCAAAGAGCTGGAGCAAATAATCCTAAAATTTGTATGGAATCAGAAGAGACCCCAAATCGCTAAGGAAATGTTGAAAAACAAAAATAAAACTGGCAGCATCCACGTTGCTTTGAGATTGTTATTGGTCTCTCTGGGCTGGGAGGAGCTGTGACAAACAGTGGGGTGGTGTCTAATGGAGACTGTTTCCAATCCTTCTGGAAACTCCTCCTATAAGTTGAGAGGAGGAGTTTTTGACCCTACACAGTGTGTACCAGAACTATCCCTGCAGCCTCTTCTCTATGGGCTGTACCCACAATGCAAATGTATTTCAGTGAGTGTAGGGGTTAGTCTGGGGTAGAGGAGGAAGAGGAGAGTCCTTTCTGCTCCTTTGGTCTGTCAGCCCCAAGGTCTTAAAAGCCACAAAGTCAGGATGTTGTACTCCTGGGCTTTTAATGTGTAGCTTTTTAATCACCATCCTTGCCTATGGCTAAGGTCTCTATCATTCCCCTTCAAGGACTTGGGAGTCCGCTTCAAGCATTCCTTCCACTGCTCTGGCCTAGCTTCTACCTAACACCACCATCTCTTTTATGTGGCTATGGACATTTTAATTCCCAGGATAACTTAAATAAGATAAAGATCAGTGTGTCTCTCAGAAATGTGAAGGACTGTAACAATCACGTGTTTTACACCATATGGAGAGAGGAGCACTGCCTAGTTCATTGCAGATGCAAAAGACAGACTTTCCAGAAGAATATATGGAAATTTTGGCTTTCCAGTCAGGTGGGAGTAAGTGTGACAAGATTTACTCTCTGATGTAAACAACTGGAAAATTAAGCAAAATATATAAAACAACTGTTTTCAGACACTGGACCACAGGCAGCACAGAACTGATTCCTTAAAGAAGGAAAACAAATCAGGTTTTCTGCTTAGAATAGCCTCCTAGAGTTTTATGGAGAGCAAAGGAACCCAGACAGACAGATCTTGGTGTTTTTACCACATTGTAGAAATAGAGGTCAGAGGACTGGGTAGCTAGAATTGTGGATGGGTACCAAAGAGAAGAGAAATACATAGAGACAAAGCTTCAGAAATCTGTACCAGGCACCTTGGTAGCTGGCTGCTTAATACTTAGCTATACATGCATAAAATGAACACCTATAAATTAGACAAAGAATTCTCAGGGAGAACAATATCCACAGTTCAAATGCATTGCAATCAGCCAGAGTGGGGGATTCAGTAGTAGGGTAATAAAACTTGGCCTATAGTAAAAAGCATAGTAGACTATTAATAATAATGCTTTAAATGGTGGAAATAATCTTTAAGTAACTTTAAAGCCTGCCAAAACATTTTTAACACTCTTTGTAAGAAGTAAGAACCTAATAGTATGAGACTAAAAATGTAATAATATACAAACAAAAAATTACTAACCATGAGAAATTCAGGACAAATTGACCAAGAGTCAAGTGAAAAATCAGTCAACTGAAATAGACCAAAGATATGACAGAAAAAAAAATTACCAGACAGTCTTTGAAACTACTTTTATGAATATGTTCACTATGTTTAAGAGTTACACAAAGAACATGAATGTAATGTGAAGGGAAAGGAAAGATATCAGAAGATTCCAAGTGGAAATTTTAACCATGAAAAATAAAATACCTGAAGTAAAAAATTCAATGAATGGAATAATGACCAATTAGGTTAATGTACAAGTAAAGATCAATGAACTTGAAGATGTTGTAATTGAAACAATCCAATTTGATACACAAAGAAAAGATTAAACAATGAATACAGCTTTGGTGACCAAAAAGTGGTTTAGCATATGTATATATGGAGTCCCAGAAAGATAGGAAAAGTGTGTGTATGAGGGGTAAAGAAATAACACCTCAAAATTTTCTAAATGCAATAAAAATTAAATCTACAGATCCATGGAGTTCACCAGTCTCTAAGCAGGATATACACACAAAAACACAAATGCACACACACACATATACAGACAACCAGACCAACACACATCATCAATACATTCCTGAAAAACCACGGTAATGAAATTTTAATTCTTCCAGAGGAAGAAAGACATGGCACATACAGAGGAATGAAGAAAACAATTCCTACAGACAGCTCAGAAGAAATAGGACAAACCAAAAGAAAATGAAAAACCACCTTAAAAGTGGAAGATATTTACAAAATTAGCATTCTAAATCTAGCGAAAATATCTTTAAACATGAAGGCATAATAAAGACATGTTCAGACAAATAAAAGCTGAAGGAAATTTGTTGCCAGCAGTCCTGGATGTTAAAAAATGATAAAGAAGTTTTTGGAGCTGAAAAGAAATGATTCCAGATGGGAACCTGGATCTAAAAACAGGAATAAAAGGCACCAGAATGAAAATATGTGGCAAGTGTGTAAGGCTTTTTAATCTCATGTTCAACTTTATAAAATTTGTTGATATTTAAAAAATATTTTATTTATTTATTTGACAGAGAGAGAGAGAGAGAGATCACAAGTAGGCAGAGAGGCAGGCAGAGAGAGAGAGGGGATGAAGCAGGCTCCCTGCTGAGCAGAGAGCCCGATGGGGGGCTCGATCCCAGGATCCTGAGATCATGACCTGAGCCAAAGGCAGAGGCTAACCCACTGAGCCACCTAGGCACCCCAAAAGTTATTGATTTTTTGAAGCCAAAATGAAAACAACAAAAGGTAGGGTTTATAAGTATAAGACTAAAAAGCTTCACAACAAGTAATGGGGAGAAGGAAATAGAAATAGAGTATTGTGAGGTCTCTGTGTTCTATGTGAAGAATTGTATTATTAAAGTAGACTGAGGTAAGTTAAAGATACATATTACAATACCTGGATTGATTTGCATGCTAAAGGAAGCACACAAATAAAAACAAAACAGTGATGTGTCTAATAAACCAACAAAGGACAAATGCTCTCAGTCATTCACTCCACGGTATCAATTCTTCAGATGACCCGAGTTTTCTCCCTCTGCCACTGGCTCAAGTAGTAGAAAATCCCCTGTGGGTTAAGATCCAGTGTGGTAAGAAGTGAGACAGGCCATGGCTTTTAGATTGAAAATCCATGATGTTTTAGACACTAAAGCATTTGGCAATAGAAATTTCCATTAAGGATCAGCCTAACAAAGTAAGTGAAATCTGTTTTTCTTCTTTGTCTTTCACAGTATAGAGAAGCTGTTGTAACAACAACCACAACAACTACAACAACCACAACAAGAAGAACAAAAAACAAAAGCAAAAAATAATCCCACAGCACAATAATACTTCATCATACTCCTATCTACCCTCCAGAGCCCTCACATAACTCCTCTCGTGGACTTACATTCAGGAACTGGGTGCTTTATGGTGTCATTAATGTAGAGGGCACCTACTCATTGAACAGTGTTTGAGGTTCCACTATTTACCATACAGGATTTTTAATAGGGAGTTCCTTTTCCTTTTCTTTTTTTTTTTTTAAATCTTTTTTTTTTAAGATTTTTATTTATTTATTTGACAGACAGAGATCACAAGTAGGCAGAGAGGCAGGCAGAGAGAGAGGAAGGGAAGCAGGCTCCCTGCTGAGCAGAGAGCCCGATGCGGGGCTCGATCCCAGGACCCCGGGATCATGACCTGAGCCAAAGGCAGAGGCTTTAACCCATTGAGCCACCCAGGTGCCCCTCCTTTTCCTTTTCTATAATGTATTCACTTTCCCCTGACTCTTTAAGCTCAATTTCAAATGTCTTTTTCGCTTTTCCCTGGTCACAAGAATCCTACCCCCCCCCCCAAAAATCTTCTCCTAAAGTCCATAATCTGTTGTCCCTTTTCTCGTAGCACCTAACTACCCTGTATGGTAACAGTCTGTTTCCGTGTCTCCATCTTACTCATAGGTTGTACATGCTCCATATTTGTACCTGCTTCTTTCCCCAGGACAGAGCCCCGCACAGAAGGGAGACTTCATAAATGTAGCAAGGTGGGGGAGGGGGTGGGGTGGTGGGGTGTGAGACAGGCTGTTGAGGTCGTTTGAGCCCATCATTTTGCCTTTTGGTTATCTGGAAGGCAAAAATGTTAGAGGATCAAGAAAAAGTATTTTTACCAGGTCACTTGCAAATACAAAGGTAAAGATCTATTTTTACTTTTGATGATAAAACATCATGGGAAAAACTCAAGCACAGTATGTATCCACTTATGTAGAACAAACAGAAGCCAAAATGAACCATGTTAGGGAAGTGAACTGTTTGAACCCTCTCTTAGAGAGCTTAGATAGTCCAGGGTAAAATTGCTGGAGGAAGTCATGGGAAGTGAGCAGGCACTATAAAACCAAGCGTATTACGTAGAGAGTTAGATCAGGAAATTCCAGTTTTATCTTGGACTGGTCTCACAAATGGAAAGGATTTAAAAACTTAGAAACTGCAACTTGCCCACTTTGTGTCTTATGGGTTGTAGAAGTAAAAGAAAAACAAACAAACAAAAATTTAAAGAGATAGAATGAAGTAGTCATGACCAAGAGAAGATACAATAAGAGAAAGAGTATTCCTTAAGATGGTTTCCCATTCCCTGGTCCCAGTACTCCAAGACAGTTAGCTGAATGCCTGTCCCATGACTCATAAATCATAAAAGGAATTAAAATTTTTTTTTCTTTTGAAATAATTTAAGACTCACAAGAAGTTGCAAAAATAGTATGGAATTTCCTTATACCCTCACCTTCCTAAAGGTAGCATCTTACATAACAATAGTACATTATCAAAATCAGAAAAATGACATTGGTATAATATTGTTCACTGCAAACCTGATTTATTTTTATCTGTACTCATTTCGTGTTGGCTTATAGTACTATGACATTTTATCTCATGTACAGATGCACTGAACCATGTAACCACCACCACCACAATCGGGACATAAAACTGTCCCATCACCACAAAGAAACTCCCTCATGCTATTCCTTGATAGTCAGACCCTCCCTCCAACTCTAACCTAGCAACCACTGACTTGTTCTCCATCTCTATAGTTGTACTATTTAATGCTATTATATAAATAGAATTATAAGGTATGAAATCTTTGGAGATTGCTTTTTTCCCCCAGCATAATGTCCCTGAGATCTATCCAAGTTCTTGTATGTGCTGATGGCCTATTGTTCCTTTTTGTTGCTGTGTAGCATCCCATTATATGAGTGTATCAGTTTGTTTATTCACACACTGAAGGACATCCAGTTGTTCACATCTTTTGGCTATTATGTATAAATAATGCTGTGACGCACATGAATGTGAATGTATGAACACAAGTTTTCGTTTCTCTGGGATAAATACTGAGAAGCTCTCTTTTAGAGTTCTTTGGCATATATTAAATTTTTAAATGCATCTTTCCTTTAATTTTCCTACTTAGAAGTTATTTCCTTTCTTACAAACCAAGTTCCTGGAATAACACTGTCTGTATTCCCCACCAGAATAGGAGTCTTCCAAGGCAGGGGTTCTGTCTAAATAATGATGGCACATCCAGTGATTATGTTCACCGCAGAGTAGACATGAAGACATGTGGCTTGTTTTTTTTTCTCAAAATATCCAAGGCTCCTTGGAATAATTTCTGATGGATCACTCACTCATATTTACAAAGAAGTCAATGACTTACGTTTACAAGGAAATTAGAAAGTGTGGGAGCTGATGTGGTATCATTCTGAGTAGCAGTTATCTGAGGCTAGAATTCCATGCTTCAAAGGAAGCCCTCTCTGTTCATCGTAATCACCATCTTGATTTTCTCTTCAATCTCTTTTTACCTACCAAGGGTAGCCATCAGGTACCCTACCTGGGGGTGGTTAGTTGATTTTTAACTTCTTTGTTGCAAAGAGCAAGTCCTTATGAAAAAATCTCAAAGGAAGTAGAGAATAAGCTGTATTAGAGGAGAATCAGGAGGACATTTACAGACATGAAGAACAGGGTAAGCAGAAAGGAAAACAATCTTAATAGGAATAAAATGGTTTACAGAGAACTTGACTCCTAAAACAATACCAATTTAATGAATTATTTTAATAATAAAGGCAACTAATGATTTAATTTTTCTTTTGACCTTTCAACTGGCTGAATAGATACTACTTTTCTTAAAATATAAAGGCTATCCATTGCTTTTGCTACTGACAATGCTCCCTTGATATCTCACCTTCTTTGCCAAATCAGAAATTATTATATAGACAGGCATCCCCATTCCTATTTTCTAAGTTGAGCATGAGTATTTGGGTGTTTGCATAGCAAGAGTTTCTCATCTCTGATGCTTACTGTGCTTGATGTGGGTGATCATACAGCCATCAGTACAGGTGACAGGCATCAAAGGGCTCTACTGTGGCTGCCTTAGCACCAGGAGGAAGCTATATACATGTGCCAGATGAGATAATCTTGGAAATGTTGAGTAGCAGTTAAAATGCCAGTGTCTTCCATTCATCATCCCTGTGTAGGAACTTGGGAAATAAAGTGGGTGGAGGAATCTAGGGAAAGGATGTAATGGGTAGGGACAGTGCTTGGAATCAGCACTTTGTTCCCCTTTCGTAGAAGAAAATACCGTTCTTTCTTTCTCTCTTTTTCTCTGAAATTGCATGTCACATTTCAGTGATTTTTTCACTTGAAATGGGTATTAGGGAAGTGATGCTATTGTCAAAAAGTCATACAAAGGCAGTTTCAACTAGATTAAATGGAAAGCAAACAAAAAAACTGAAAGTGAACTCAAATCTTTTTATTTATGAAAGTGATGATTTTCTCTCTATGTGTGAGTTCAGTTGATCCAGAGATAGAAAACCAGAGACTTAAATTTCAACTGAAATAAGAGTCTTGTTCCTTCATACTTGGGGGGATTACGCATTCAACAACCCTCTCAGTTTAGGCATGGTGTTAGAAAAGACTAGTTTCAGCTACAAGTGATAAAGATGCTCAAATAACAGCAGCTTCAAATGTTTTGCTTTCAGATATAAATGAACTCTAGAGATAAACATTTCAGAGCTTGTCTGGTAACTGTAATTATTAGACCCAGCCTCCTTGTACTTTATTGTTCTACCATTTCCAACATTAGGCTGTGGTCCAAGATGTCTTCTTAGGTGCTATGAGGTCCACATATAAGCAGGAGGATGGAGAAGAATCTGTGAAAGTTCTCAGCCTCAACTTTCAGGAACATTTCCTAAAAGCTGCACACGACACTTCTATTTATATCTCAGTGGAGGGAGATTAGTTATTTGGTCATATCTAGCCTCAAAGAAGGCTGGGAAATGTAGGTTCTATTTTGGATGGTCATATACCCAGCTAACATTCAGAGGTTCTATTATTAAAGAAGAGGGGAGAATGAATCTTGAGAAATCAATAGCAATTTCTGTCACAGGTTCTACACAATGGATATTTGTTATTTATGGCTATCTCAAACCCTTTGAACCTGTTCTCTGGGTTTCTTTTTTTTATGGGGGGGGGAGCTTATTTATTTTTGTTTGTTTTTTGTAGTTTTCATCATTGCAAATCCCTAGTGAGAACAGTTGAGAGGCCAGAAATGAGGCTAGAGAGAGGCCAGAGGACCAATCATCAAGGGCCTCATTCATTCCATCAGAGTTTGGATTTATAAGGATTGGATATAGGTATATCTGGAACTTAGATACAATTGATGATAGAGAGACAGACATATGTATATAGAAATATAATGCTTTTGATTACCAACTATGCGAGAAGGCTGGAACAAAACTAAAATTGACATCCATAGCTCTTTAGGATTTTATAATTTTGTAGAGAAAATATATCCATAAAATCCAATGCAGAGTTATAAAAGGTTATAGCCCCTTTTAATTTACAGAGAACTTTTACATCAATGACTGAGTAAATGATTAAAGCAAAGAAATGGAGTCTGAAGAGGAAAGGATATTTTGGGGAAATGAATAGTTTTTTGACTGACTGGGAATACATATATAGGAAATAGTGGGGAACGCCCAAAAAAATAAATTGAGAATAGCTTGAGAAATAAGTTGAGTATATATTCCCCATATTCTAAATGTTTTTGAACATTTAAAAAATAAGAAATATAAAACCTAACTATTCCTGAATACATACATTGAGGTTTGTTTTCACTTACCAAGTTTTTACTAAAACAGATCCTCTATCAGATACCAGGAATTCCAAACCTCAAAAGAGTCACTGAGCCCCAGACATGTAAATATCATTGGTGATTCAAAATCAACTCCACAAGGCCAACTACATAAGGTCACAGAAAACTCTGACCTGACTGCTCTGACCATTCCACTCTGGCCCCCACATAGTGGTGACCTGGGATATTTACAGTCTGTCTCCAAAAATAGCTACTGTTTCTATAACCTATCACTGTGTAACAAAGCACTCCAAGAGTTAGTGGCAATATCAATTTATTACTGCACAAGATTCTCTGGATACTTCTGATTTATGTGGTATCAGCTGGGAAGATAGGAAGGGTAGAGGTCCAACATGATTTCAGTTATGTTGTTGGGAGTTGGTACTGATTGCTGACAGGGGGCACACGTGGTGCTACCAGCCAGGAGCCGCAAGTTTCTCCCTGGGGCTGTTTCTACTTAGTCCCAGAGCAGGAGTGAGGATCTAAGGAGTGTTCTAAGTGGCAAAGGTGGAAACCACAACATGCTTTAAGGACCAGCTTCAGAAGTTACACAGCATAATATCTGTGCTATTCTTTTTTTTTTTTTTTTCGAAAAAGACCACAGGGTCATGCTAAATTTAAGGAGAGGGGAAATATATCCCATAGCTTGATAAGGGAGCAGCAAGGTTATATTGCAAAGATATGTGGGATAGGAGCCACTGTTGACAATCTATAGTTATCCTCTTTCCATAACAATTCATATTCCTCTCACATGAAAAATATTCTCACCTCATTACCCCCAGAATTATCCCATTTTAACACCAGGTCCAGACTCAAGGTGGAAGATTTTTTTCATCTTGGTTTCAGAAAACCTCTGAACTATCTACTCCAATCCTATTCCCAACAGTGAGAAAATGGAGATAGGATAACCATAATATACATTCTAATGCAGAAAGAGGGAATATGTAGTACTTAGTTGTCTCTTGTTTATGGAAATTCTGATACCCAGTGAGGTGCATGTGGCTTATCCTTCCTTCTTCAGCCTTGGGCAACGTACAGTGATTAGGACTGAGTTCTGCTCCCTCTGAGTGATTTCTCTTCGTTTTTGGCTCTACCTTCTGAATTCTAGGCTTTGCCCACTGAATCATCCTTTCTTTTCTGCAGATATAGCCCACACTGGTAGTTGAGATTTTTTTTCATTCTGTTCTTGACCACAGAATGTTAGGGGTCCAGAAGCCTTGATTAATTTTGATCTCAGTCCTTTTTAGTCTAAATAAGCAATGCTTCCTTCTGATATTTCTCTTAGAAACTTTGTAGGTTTCTTATGACTCGTACTGGAGCGAACATCCTTGGATGGCAGCCACACATAATTTTGGGGGTTCATCTGCAAACCAAAGCTATGTTTACTCTTAAAGATAGGGCCCTTCCGACCTTCGGGTGAGGGTTGGTTGTGGAACACTGTCCCTAAAATTTTTGCAAGTTCCTTTTTCTACGTGAAGCATCTATTAAGCAAACCCTTAAAAGTTTTAGAAACTTTTAAGTCTAACCGAGAGTGTAAGAGACATGGGCTTTAATTTTTATGAGGTCTTAATAATCTTACAGACACATCCTTGACTTGGCTTTGACCTGAGACCACATTATAGTAGCATCACCCTGGGTTTGCTTTTTTTCCCCAGAGTCATTTCTTACTTTGCCAACCTTTTGCCATCTGGAGAGGCTTGAAATGAGAAACAGTTTTATTTTACAACCTTGAAACTTTTGGATTAGAAAATTTCCTCTAAATTTAGCTTGAAATCCAAATTATTTCTTTGGATCTCCTTTGTTTCATCATTCCATTATCAGCAGTTAAAAGAAGACAACTGACACTTTCAGCATTATTCCTGGAAATCACTTTGGCAAATCCACAAGTTCATTAGTTATGTTTTCTATCATCCACGTTACAGTAGGTGACAGTGCTGCCAAGTCTTCCGTTACTACCGACGCCTGGTTGCCCGCCTTTCCTTCAGTCCCCCGTATTAATTTCCTCATTGCCTTTTTAGCCTTTACTGAGTCTCCTTACTTCTGTTCATTCCTCCCCACAGTCCAATCTTAAAATCAATACCATGTGTTTTAGGTTTTATATTACAGTTCTACCCTGTCTCTATACTCCTCCAAAACTTAGTTACTTAAAGCAATAACAGTTTATTATATATGAAGACTCTGTCAATTGACTACGTGGTTTTTTTGTTTCCTATGGTGTTGGTTGGAGTGCCAAGGTGAATGGAAAGTCCAAAATGACATCCCTTACATGGCTGGAAGCTGGTGCTGGCTGCTGATTGATAGTTCATCTGGTGGTATTAGCTGAGGGTCTTGGTTATCCTCAACATGGGCCCCTCCACATATTTGTTTGGGCTTCCTGGCATTTAGTCACATTTATCACATGTAATTTATTTATTATGTAAGCATTGTAATGTAGATATTATCATCTTCAATCATTCAGCAAATAGGATCAATGATTAGCAGTCGTATGTCAGGAGCCATGGTTGATTTATGAGAATAAAAATTCAAGTAAGACACAATCCTTGCCCTAGAGGAGTTTATATCTAGTGGAGGAGTTAATCAATGATTATAAAGCAAATCATATATGGGGAAACAGAAGTTCAAAAGGCTAACCATATTGCATTTTATCTAAAAACTGACTCAAGATACAAACCCAGATCTGCCTGATTTCAAAACTATGTTTTCTCTGCAGCAGTATTTAGAAAGTTAATATAAGTGTCCAAACCAATACTAAAGAAGATTCAGAAGTTAGAAATGAAAGCAGGATCAAATGCAAAATATTGCCCAGGTAGAATAGATAGGACTTGATGATGGTTTACATGAGGTAGATAAGGTCATTAGAAGAATCAAAAGTGAGCCTTATGTGACTGATGCTGGGAAATCAGAAGGAAGGATTGGTAGTTAAAGATGGTTCCATTTGTGTTATCCATGTTTAGCTTGAAGGACTGACAAAACATACAGATGTTATACAGCAAGCAGGATAAAGATGGAGAACTTGTATTCATTTATGCAAACTTTTTTGAGCACCTACTATATGCCAGTTACTGGGAAAGTGAATAAGAAACCATATCCCTAACTTCAATGATCTAATAGTCAAGGTGCAGAGACAGTCCTCCAGGTAGATGATTACACTTTGATAGGACCAGAGTCATAGTAAAAGTAAATACACTAGTAGGTGCAAAGGAACAAAGAAGTAAGTAAAGATGAACTAGGGGAATTAACCTTACATGGATAGCCATTACACCAGGGTATAGATGCAATTACTAAGGGGAGAAAAAAAAAAAGGAAAAACAGGGCCAAGGACATTTATTTAGATGGGGATTCAAAGACGTAGATAGAAGGAATGTCTGAGGAGTAGGATGAGAACCAGCCACTGAAGCCAAGTGAAGAGAATATTTCTACAAAGTCACCCTAATCTTGTAAGAGTCAGTGGCAACTCAGTGGAATGAGATGTGGTCTGGAGCTTTAATATGAAATTGATATAGGGCCGTCAAAGAGGATTAAGACCAAGAAGAGAATTCTGTATTGGGATTGAATTCAGTTCTTTCTGTCTGTTTATAGGGAAGTCAGATAAGCTATGATAATTCAATCTTTCAAAGACATTAAAATGACTTCCAGATAAACAAGTCTATTGGTTATATAGCTCTATCATAATGACTTATATCCTAGGAAGGGATAAATGAACTATAAGCTGAATGAGAAAGAAACAGTTAGCTGAGATAATTAACTTAGCTAGGCTTAATTGAGGGTTCAGAAGCTCTAAGATTTAGAATGAAAATGTTAGAGGATAAACTTATTTTCAAATATGGAAGAATAATTTCAGGTTAAAAACTGAAAAGTCCTAAGCATTTAGTAGTTGAGTTGTTCTATTTCAACTTCTTGGTCTGTCTAAAGAAAATGTCATTGTAAAAGCAGAAACAGCTATTTGTTTGGGAAAAAAAAAAAAAAGGACAACTCTTCATTTTTAAATTTTCTATTCCCTATAAGAAACTTTTAACCAAGATGTGAAAATATTTATAACAGGATATTGAAATGGGGTTTTCCTATCTCAGTTTCAGCTAAGACCTCAAAGAATGATAACAAAAAAATAGGTGCCAAATACCCCCACTATCTAAAATGAGAATCCAGGCCATATACTCATAACTTGCAAAAGAAGTATTCTGGAAATTTGTTTTGGCAACCCTTAGCATAATAACTGCCTCAAGGATATTTAAAAGGTTGGAGAGGCCAAGAAAGAGGACTATTTTTGGAGGGAATTTTTTTTGGAGAGAGTTATTGGAATGCTATGGAGTTCCCTACCAATTCTGACTCAAACACACATACTTCACCACCATGAGGGAAGAGAGACGTGTTCTGACCCTTTATCTCGAGCCAAGGAAGTGGATATGAAGGAAACTACCTGGAGTTTCACCTTTGTCCCTAAAAGGCTGTGAAATACATAGGCCGATACTGTATCTAAGAATAATCCGAATGTGGGAAATGGTGGAGGTTGCACTGGTAAACAGCACCAGGCAACCACATGCTTCCCAGTGACTAACTGCAGGGCTCAGACTGGAACCCAGCATGGATACTCACCCAAGAGGGCTTGCTAGAGGGAAGACAGGACTCCCAGCAGAAGAGACCACTGGATGTCCACCATCCAAGGAGAAATTATAAGCAGACACCTAGAAAAGAAGCACTGCCTTAACCTCAGCAATGTATCTGGAGGTTCCCAGGGGGGAAATCTTTGAGACAAACATGAAAGTTCCCCAAGAGATAATGAGTCAGCCTTGGATGTCTGCCAAGCTCGGAAATCAACAAAGTGAGATAATGACTGTGTGGCATTACTAGCAATGTTAAACCTTTCCTGCCTCCTGCCCCTCATATATCTTCTTCCTCCCACTCTTCCCCTTTCTCACCCCCTCTCAAGCTGCTACTCTTAAGTTGGATGAATCGGGAGACAACTTATTGTAGTAAGGGGAAATAAAAACTTTAACCTCAAATAAAGCTTTGAGTCTTGATTCATACCATGGACTGGCTCATATTAATTCTGAAATGAGATTGTCATTGCATTTAGAAATAAAAGAGATTTTTTTTCTTTTGCTAGCTGAGGGCCATAGGACCTGCCTAAGTTTTTATTGAAGGCCCAGGGAAGAAATAGTCTACACTGATGTTTTAAGGGACAGTGTTTTATTTTGCTTTCTCTTTACACTCTAAGGAGTCTCAGTTGTTTGTTGGAATGTTTACACCTAGATGGTGTTCTTTATAGTACAGTATAATATAATGACTAGAGGTGCCACTTGTGGAGTGGGATATAGATTCAAATGCCACTTATGTGAACTGGGGCAACTTACTCAGTCATTGCACGCTTTCTCTCCTGGAACATGGGTATAATAATTATACCTACATTATAAGATTGATGTGAGGACTAAATGAATTTATGTAGGTAAATCACTTGAGTACTTTGCCTACCATAGTTTGTACTCTATAAATAGTAGCTATTGTTATTATTTACCAAATAGTTACCATTAACTGATTTTTCCTTGTTCTCAAGAGCCTATTGGTTGATGTTTATCTGTACAGATTGTTCCTAATTTCCCCACTACTCATCAAACTTAACCTTTCATGCAGATTTCTAGCCCCCCTCTGAAGTAAAAGTTGTCATTCCTTCCAAGCAGCTCAGCAACACTGTAGGAATGGAAAGTAGAACCAATTGAAAACTGCAGGCAGAACTTGAGCAAGTGGAAAGTGATTACTTTGTCTGGCATCTTCCCAGTTCCCTGCAGAGCAAAAAATCCTCTGTACCCTTGCTAGGAATGGCCTAGGATTTTGGAAGTCTTCTGCACCATCATAGTGATTTTTCGCCACTTTTTTTGAAAATCATTTCACTGAAATTCTAGTTCCACAGTGCACATGGCATTTTGATATTTTCAAATACTTCAACATATTTTATAACTATGGTTGTCAGATATCTTCCTTATTTGGGAGAATGGGCATAATTTAAGTTAAACATTCTTGAGAATTGAAA
>PISX010033483.1:0-15015 GCA_004024625.1 Mellivora capensis | reverse complement strand
GGCCCTTTCAGGTTTGCTTTGACTGATTTGTATCATGGTAAGGCATATGATAGGTTCTAGGAAACTTAAAAAAGGCACATGATTGAGAACATTGTGCACTTTGTCACACAGAGTCCCTTAATGCAAATCTAGGGACAAAATCTCATTAATGGTCTCAGTTCCAGGAAATGCTGTATTTCTTCTGATTAACTATGTTGACTTTATAATACAGATATTTTGAGTCTTATAAGTGTTTCTCTTTCCTTTGGCAACTAGGAAGCTCAGAACCAAATTTATGGACCACTTCCTGCAAGTGTATAGTATTTTAACTGTGTGTTCCTGTTTGTTCATCTTCTATGTGGCTTTATTTTATACTCTTCCCATTGTCCTTATTTTCCCCTGTCTTCCCTTGCTGACTCACTTGGTCCCTGCCACGTCCCCAACAATGCTAATTCCAAAGGAACTCTTGAAGTCTTACTACATTCTCAGAGAAATGGGGTTCAGAAATAGTTCAAAGTTAAAATGGAATTCCCAGCTTAACTAAGTTAGACTACCATATGAGGGAAGAAAGTAGAGATCTTAATGTGAGGACTATCTAGTCATAGACAAAACAAAATCAGAGATATCAGTTTTATTTCCTTATTTTCTCTCTCTCTCTTTTTTTTTTTTTTTTTTTTTTTTTGGTCTTGCCTCCTGAGAGACAAGATTAAGGACTAGACATGTCTTCTGCTTGGGAGGTGTTCTGTCTTGGAAGGCCATCTGGGCATCTGAAAAGGGTTCAGAGATAAGGAAGGTCAAATAAGCTGATCATGTAGGTTTCTAGACTCATCTTTAAAAGGAATTGGGTGGGAATATAAATTGGTACAGCCACAATAGAAAACAGTGAGGTTTGAAGGTTTTCTCAAAAAATTAAAAATGAAAAAATAAAAAACAAACAAACCAACAAACAAATATGATCCTATAGTTCTACTTCTGGACATATATTCAAAGAAAACAAAACTATTATCACAGAAAGATATCTGCAGCCCACAATGTTTATTGCAGCATTATTGACAATTACCAACATATGAAACAACTTAAGTGTTCATCAACAGGTAAATATTGAACATGCATATACACATTGTGTATATACAATGGAAAATTAATCAGGTATAAAAAAGAAGGAAATTTCGGTGTTGGTGAAAACATGTGGACCTTGAGGGCATCATGCTAAATGAAATAAGATAGAGAAAAACAGATATATATGATCTCATTTATATGAGAAATCTAAAAATAAAATAAAAATGAATTTACAGATACAGAGAACAGATTGTTGGTTGCTAGAGGTGGGGTTAGGGTAGGATAAAAGGGTGAAGGTAATTAAAAGGTGAAAATTTCTGTTTATAAGATAATTGGGATTTAATATATACCAGGGTTACTATAGTTAATAATACTGTATTGAATATTTTAAATTTGTTGAGAGACTAGATGTTAAAAGTTTTCATCACAAAAAAATATTAAGTATTTGAGGTGATTAGTGTTACCTAGACTTACTATAGTGATTATTTCAATGTGTGTGTGTGTGTGTTTGACATATATATCAAACTGTCATATTGTATATCATGGGCTAATACATAATGTAGTATTATATATCAATTGCATCTCAATAAAACTGGAAAAAATTGAAAAGTAAATAAAGAGTCATTTGGGTTATTCATTACACACCACAGTTGCTTCTGTTTACCGGGTCAACTGAAACAAAGCCCTAATAAGAGAAGGAGAGTATATGTGGGCCTTGTACCTCTGTTCCTCAGGCCATAATGGCCAGGTTAGGCAACTGGAATAGGGATTTAGATTCTTGCGACAGAGAACATGAATAACAGCTACAAAGAACATGAATAACAACTACAGTTTCCTTACCTATTTATTTAATCCTAATAGATCATATTTATTTTTGAAAACTGCCTCAAATCCCTTTGTGAGCAAAACAGGGTATGTATGCATGAATGAGAAAATAAAGAACTATCATAAAAAATTCAGGGAAAGTTAGCAATGTTCCCAGTGATGTCAGTGCTTTCCCACTCAGTGATTTTTTTTAAAGATTTTTTTTTTAATTTATTTGACAGACAGAGATCACAAGGAGGCAGAGAGGCAGGTAGGCAGAGAGAGAGAGGAGGAAGCAGGCTCCCTGCCGAGCAGAGAGCCTGATGGGGGCTCGATCCCAGGACCCTGAGATCATGACCCGAGCCAAAGGCAGAGGCTTTAACCCAATGAGCCACCCAGGTGCCCCCCCCAACTCAGTGATTTGACACAATGACTGAAATCCCAACATTAGAAATGTTTCTTTGAAGTGAGTCTGTTTCCTCAAAACATCAAGATCAAAATGAACATATTTTCTCCTCTAACATATTGATAATTTAAAATTGTACCTTCAGGTGCTTTATAAATGGAAAACCCTTTACAAATGTAAGAAATTATATTATTTAGTATGATCAGTGTCATAATTTAGATTAATCTGGATTAAAGTATTCTTATTTTGGAAATCAGAAGGAAAGACCATGGCACAATGAGGCAGAGGACAGATGAATCATAAAATCAAGAGAAAGGGAAAATCTGGGAATGACTGAAACATGCTAGTGTTCATTCTTGTCTGTGTAGAGCAAATCCAGAGTGATGAGATCATCAGGGAGAAAGACACCTCTCCCATGAGAGGTTAAACAAGTAATAAAGAGATCACTTGGTTCAAATCCTGGTTCTGCCATTTACCAGTAGCATGATATTTGACAGTGACAACTTTTCTGTATTACTTTTCCATCAGTGAAATGGGGACAATAGTAGGCATTTCTCATAAGGGAGCTATGAAGACCCAATGAGCTGATGTTGGGAAAGTGGTGAAAGCAGTGCTGAGCACATAGTAAATACCATATTGGTTAAATAAAATATGGCAAAAAATCGATGGTCTAAGCAGGGACTGGGTATCATAGAGGTCATGGATTTCTTTGGATCTTAAGTCTAATATGCTTTTATTTTTCCATTTTAAGAGACATATTCATAAGACATAGGTACAAGACAAATAGAAGTGAGGAGTTTGTTGAGACAAAAAGTACACAAACCTGGTAGAAGAGCAAGTAAAAAGGGAAGATTTGGAAAATATTTCAAAGAAAATGCAGGAGAATTTGATGACAGTTGGAGTAGTATGTTTTTGTTTTGTTTTGTTTTGTTTTGTTTTAAGAACAGATTAAACAGTTCTTGGATTTGAGAAAGGCAGCTACTTAAGTGCACATTCCTGATGTGTTTGGAAAAGTATCCTGGGCCTGTTGTGAGCACAGGTGTCGATTAGATGGTGATGGACACTTCTAATGACTGAACAGTGGCTCACTCATTGCATTGCATACCAACACTGTCCAGTAGATACAATGAGAGTCACATACATAATTTAAAATTGGCTGGCAGTCCTATTAAAAAGTAGAAAAGAGAGAAAGAAAATCAAACTTAATATTATATCTTATTTAGGGATGCCTGAGTGGCTCAGTCAGTTCAGTGGCCAGCTCTTGATTTCACCACAGGTCACGATCCCAGGGTCCTGTGTCAGGCTCTGTGTTCCACAGGGAGTCTGGTTCAGGATTCTTGCTCTCCCTCTGCCCTTCCCTCCTCACTCTCTCTCAAATAAATAAATCTTTAAAAAATATTATATTGTAGATTAACAGAAACTTAGTTGTGGATGAAAGGGGCTTGTTATGAATAACAAAAACCACTCCCTCTCACCTGTGTTCCTCTTACCCTTTAGGAAATTGCTGATTTGCAAACTGGCCTCGTACTGGGAGGTACTGGCTTGGGGTGGGGGGTGGAAGGGTTGGGCCAAGAGAGACCGAGGAAAAGGCAACCACTCCAGAAAGAATCCTACCCAGAATTTTGGCCTCTTATCCTCATAGCTTGAGAGAGAGAGAGAGATCACAAGTAGAGAGGCAGCAGAGAGAGAGGGGGAAACAGGCTGCCCGCTGAGCAGGGAGCCTGACGTGGGGCTTGATCCCAGGACCCTGAGATCATGACCTGAGTCAAAGGCAGAGGCTTGAGCCACTGAGCCACCCAGGAGCCCCTCTCTACAAGCCATTTTTCATTAAAATGGTATGACTGGTAGTTGATCACTATACATGACTCTGACATTAAGACAGTAACCCTGGCATTTTTCTTTTTTTCTCCATATTGAAACTACTCTGGAAGGCAATGTGGAGAACTTGTATGAATCAATAAATGATTATACTCAACTTTACATACATTCAAAATACTTGTAAGAGTGCAGACCCATCTCTGAATTACTTCCAACAGTGAAGGAAACATTTGTCAGAATGACAAGGGTAGATTGTAATGCATCTTAAAAAGTGAATGGAAGTGGAGGACAAGATGGCGGGGAACTAGGAGGAGGTGCCATATCAACCTGTACCCTAAAGTGAGCTGATTACCTACCAAGGAACTCTGATCACCCATGAAATCAGCCTGAGATTAGAATTATACACTTCTGGATCTCTATGGGGGCAGAAGATGCCAGTGGGCAGGTAAAGCAGAGTGGGAACGTTGGACTGATATCAGAAGATAAACAAAAGGGGGAGGGAGCAACCAGAAGCGACCCATTGGAAAGTAATACCCCGATACAAGAGTGCCCTATGACTGGGAACCAGCATTAACTTGGAGTCTGGTTGAAAGCACTCAAAAAGAGCAAAGGATCATGGCAGGAAATTGTGGGAATCAGGACGGTTAGGGACAGGGTCTTAAGTCCCTGGACCAAGGACAGCCACCCTTGGTGATGAGCCAGAGAGAGTGTAGCGAAGAAACCAGGTTTTGGTCCCTGAGCCTCGAGCGAGCGCGGCTGAGGGCGCATGGGGTGTGGCTCCCGTGAGGGGCTGGGAGCCTCACCAGCTGGCAGAAATACAGTCTTTTTACAGTCCCTATGCATGCCCCGTGCCACGCTATCAGAGCCTGAGATGCGACCCATACCCTCCCCCGAGAGAGGTGCACGCAGGCGCCAGCCCGGCGCTTTCGGACCCAGAAAGACCAGGCACTCCCAGCCTGGGCCAGCGGGAAAATCTCAGTGTGTGACTGATGCTTGGAACCTCTCTGGCGGTCTGGAGCTGCCGAAACAACTGCCGCTATTGTGGTTTTTGGTTCAAGCAGGAGTTCCTGTGTCCTGAGTGACCGCGACTGGGAACGTGCTCTGCCAGCGGCCAAGGGGGAACTTATGTGCTCTGCCACACCCAGAGGGGAACAGACTGAGGCTTCTCTCTGAGAGGGAGGTATGGGTGCAGTTTGCTTTTCTCTAAACCTCCAAAAACCATCAGGAGCTGCCAAGGGGAGAGAAAACAAAAGAACAAACATAAAAACCCCCAGAGAACAAAAGCCTGAAAAACCAGATTCCTCAGAGCCCACCCCCTTGAGGGGGGCGGGAGGACTTAACTCAGGAAACACTGCCTGAAAACGCACGTGGCAGGCCTCCCCCTCAGAAAGCCAACCAAGGGAAAAAAAAAAATGACAAGAGAACAACCACTACTACTTCATAGATACAGCTTTTATTTTTAATTCGTTCCCACTGTTCTGGTTCATTTTTAATTTTTTTAAAATTTTTTATATAGATGTTTTTAGGCCTATTTACCATCACAGTGAGATGTCCAGTACATCAAATTCCATAATAACCTTTTAACCTGAACTTTTTAATACATATACCCGTGTTTTTCTTTTGCTTTTCTATTTTTTAAATTTTTTAAATTTTACTTTAGTTTAGTTTAGTTCATTCTTTTCTTTATTTTTATTTTTTAATATTCATATAGAGTTAAACTTCAAGGTAATCCCCTTTCCCAATCAATGCTACCTCTATAGGTAAACCAATTTTTAATCCCGTTATCTTAGGAAAGTTGAGTCCTTTAACAAAGTTGTCAAGATATATCCAGGAAGAATCAAAAAAAAACTTCCTCGCCCACACTAAGAATTTATAAGCGCTCTCCTATCTTTTTCTTCCCCCAGTGTTTCTGTGTATTTGTGTTTGTCCTGGTAGTATATAAATCTTATACTTGGGGTTCTTTTTGACAAGGTTCTTTTGTTTGTTTGTTTGTTTTACATATATATATATATATATATATATATATATATATATATTTTCTTCTCTTGTCATATACTTTTATCAGTCTTTTTATTTGTCTGTTTTTGTTTGTATACTTCATAAATCTTACCTTGGGGTCCATTTGGGCTCAACCTTCTCTTTTATCTTTCTTTATTTTTTTCCTGTCTCTCTCTCTCTCTCTTTTTCTTTTTTCTCTCTTTTTTTTGATCATTTGAGTGGGGACTCTTGATTGCTCAGAAGTGTTCCAGGGTACACCTTGACTGCACCACAGTCAATACATCCAGCTACATCCATTCAGCCATCTCTCACCAAAATGACTAGGAGGAGGAATGCCCAACAGAAGAAAAATTCAGAGGATGGGCCTTCTGCAACATAGCTAATGGCTATTGACATAGACAATATGTCAGAAAGGGAATTATTATCCAGGCAATAGCTAGGTTGGAGAAAGCCATGGATGACCAAATGGAATTGATTAGGACAAAACTGAAAGCCACCAGGGATGATGTTCAAAATGTTAGGGCAGAACTGAAAGCCACCAGGGATGATGTTCACAATGCTCTAAATGAGTTCCAATCTAATCAAAATTCCCTAAAAGCTAGGGTAACTGAGACAGAAGATAGAATTAGTGGTCTGGAGGACAAACAGATAGAGAGAAAGGATCAGGAGGAAGCCTGGAACAAACAGCTTAGAAGCCACGAAAACAGAATCAGGGAAATAAATGATGCCATGAAACATTCCAACGTCAGAATTATTGGAATCCCAGAAGGGGAAGAGAAAGAATGAAGTCTAGAAGATGTAGTGGAACAAGTTATCCATGAAAAATTTCCAATCTCACGAATGGAACCAGCGTTCATGTACTAGAGGCAGAACGCCCCCCCGCCAAGATTTTAGATTCTCAAAAGTCCTCCAGACACCTGATAGTAAGAATGAGGAATTATAATGGTAGAGAAACTCTCTTGAAGACAGCTAGGACAAAGAAGCTCCTTATGTACAGAGGAAAGCCCATCAGAATAATGATGGGCTTTCCTGTCCACAGAAACCTGGCAAGCCAGAAAGGGCTGGCAAGATATATTCAGGGCACTAAATGAGAAAAACATGCAGCCAAGAAAACTCTATCCAGCAAGACTGACATTCAAAATGGATGGAGAGATAAAGAGTTTCCAAGATGGGCAAGGCTTAAAAGATTATGTGACCACCAAGCCAACACTGCAAGAAATATTAAGGGGGGTTCCATAAAAGAAGAAAAATCCTAAGAATATCATTGAACAGAAATATAGAGACAATCTACAGAAAGAAAGACTTCAAAGGTAACACGATGTCAATAAAAATGTATCTATCAATAACCACTCTCAATGTGAATGGCCTAAATGACCCCATAAAACAACACAGGGTTGCTGATTGGATAAAACGACAGGACCCATCCATATGTTGTCTACAGGAGACCCATTTCAAACCTAAGGATACACCCAGATTGAAAGTGAAGGGATGGAGAAACATCTTTCATGCCAATGGGCCTCAAAAGAAGGCTGGGGTAGCAATTCTCATATCGGATAAATTAGATTTTAAATTAAGACTGCAGTCAGAGATACAGAAGGACACTACATCATTCTTAAAGGGACTATCCACCAAGATGATCTAACAATTGTAAATATCTATGCCCCCAATATGGGAGCAGCCAATTACATAAGAAAACTATTAATCAAGATAAAGAGTCATATCAATATGAATACATTGATAGCAGGAGATCTTAACAGGCCTCTCTCAGTAATAGATCATCCATGCAGAAAATCAATACAGAAACAAAAGCATTGAATGACACATTGGACCAGATGGACCTCAAAGATATATACAGAACATTCCACCCTAATACTACAGAATACTCATTCTTCTCAAGTGCACATGGAACCTTTTCCAGAATAGACCACATACTGGGCCACAAATCAGAACTCAACTGATACCAAAAGACTGAGATTATTCCCTGCATATTCTCAGATCACAAGGATTTGAAACTGGAGCTCAACCACAAGGAAAAGTTTGGAAGGAACTCAAACACCTGGAAACTAAATACCACCTTGCTTAAGAATGTTTGGATCAACCAGGAGATCAAAGAAGAACTTAAACAATTCATGGAAACCAATGAGAATGAAGACACTTCAGTCCAAAACCTATGGGATACAGCAAAGGTGGTCCTAAGGGGGAAAAACATAGCTATCCAAGCCTCCCTCAAAAAAATTGAAAAATCCAGAATACAACAGCTGTCTCTACAACT
Organism: Mellivora capensis; assembly: GCA_004024625.1. Lineage (NCBI taxonomy): Eukaryota > Metazoa > Chordata > Mammalia > Carnivora > Mustelidae > Mellivora > Mellivora capensis. The sequence goes on along the minus strand of PISX010033483.1, from coordinate 6,679 downwards.
TAAAGAACTAGAGAATCAACAACAAATTAAACCAACTCCACACACAGGAGAGGAAATAATCAAGATTAGAGCAGAGATCAATGAGGTAGAAACTAGAGATACAATAGAACATTTCAATGAAACTAGAAGCTGGTTTTTTGAAAGAATCAATAAGATCGATAAACCATTGGCCACACTAATACAAAAGAAAAGAGAGAAAGCTCAAATTAATAAAATTATGAATGAAAAAGGAGAGATCACAACTAATACCAAGAAGTAGAAACAATCATCAGGAGTTATTATCAACAGTTATATGCAAATAAGTTAAACAACCTGGATGAAATGGATGCATTCCTAGAAAAATATAAACTCCCAATATTGAACCAGGAAGAAATTGACAACATGAATAGACCGATATCTAGAAACTAGATTGAAGCAGTGATCAAAAACCTGCCAAAAAACAAGAGCCCAGGACCTGACGGATTCCCTGGGGAATTCTACCAAACTTTCAAAGAAGAAATACTACCTATTCTCCTGAAGCTGTTTCAGGAAATTGAAGAAGGAAAACTTCCAGACTCTTTTTATGAAGCCAGCATTACCCTGATCCCTAAACCAGGCAAAGACCACACCAAAAAGGAGAATTTCAGACCAATATCACTGATGAATATGGATGCTAAGATTCTCAACAAGATCCTAGCAAATAGGATCCAACAGCACATTAAAAAGATCATCCACCACGACCAGGTGGGATTCATCCCTGGGTTACAAGGGTGGTTCAAAATTCGCAAATCAATCAATGTAATAGAACAAATCAATAAGAGAAGAGAGAAGAACCACATGGTCCTCTCAATTGATGCAGAAAAAGCATTTGACAAAATCCAGCATCCGTTCCTGATTAAAATGCTTCAAAATATAGGGATAGAGAGAACATTCAACAAGTTTGAAGAGTCAGTGAAACTTCAAAAGGAGGTGCAAAAGACTCCGTAAGTTTAAATTAAAAGGAGGTTATGTGAACTTAAGACAAAATCGTGGGGCTCTTCAGCATATAGATAGTTATGTTCTACAAAGACTTTAATGAAACTGACCAAATAGAGCCTACAGGGAAAAAGATCAGCAAATCGGGTCTGAGAGGTAGGTAGGGTGTGATGGGAGAGGTGTTATGTGGTTCCCAAAGAGGACTATGAAGGACTATTCAGAAAGATAGAAAGGAACCAGAAACATCAAGAATCAAAGAAGCCAAGACAAGAGAAGGAACTAAAGGGAACAAGGATCAACAATGCCAATGCAGCAGAGAGTTTAAAATACCCATTTGTGCAGGTCTATGGTACTTAGCAACAAAGAAGCCAACAGCAGCTTCAGCAATCACAGCTGCAATGAAGTTATGGGAAGAAAAGCCAGATTGCTGTGGGTTGAAGAGTTGAGCAGGAAGAGAGGGAATGATAACATGGCAGTCCTCCAACCAAATGCCTCGTTGGGAAGTGAAGGAGAAAGGAAAACTTGGTTAAAGGGAAGACTGTAATTTTTAGTAGGGGGGAGATAAGAGCATGTTTATAAGCTGTGGGAAAAGAGCCAGATTAATGGATAGATAAATGTTATAGGATGGAGAGGAAATCACTGATGGAGCACAGTGGGTTCCAGAGGAGATGGGAATGAACTAGCCCTGAACTGCTGTCCTCTTATCTGTGGCTTGAGGAAAGAGAGAGCTAGATTACAGAAACAAACACATGTATAGATTGGGAAACCCAAAACTGAAAAATATTAGTATATTGGTAGCTTCCATTTTTCAAAGTAATAGGAGCTGAGATCATCATCAGAATATGAGTGGGATAGAAATTAGATAGTGTGGATTGAGGCAACTGCTGAAGGTTTGGGATGACAAATAAAGGTTATAGAAGAAGAAACTGTCAAAGAGCTTAATTTTACGGGGTTAAAGAACATGAATTTATTAGGGCATCCATAGTTAACTATTGTGTGATATTTGAGACTCATAGCACTGAAAGGGAAAGGACAATAGAATAAGAGTGTTGGTAAAGAAGGACTTTCAATGAGCAATCACTTTAATTCTTCAGTCCTTTTTTTCTTTTACTTTAGAATGGTGTTACAGACAAATCTCAAAATAACCTGTGTCATATCTTGTAAAATGTCCACTATCTGAGCCTTTTAATTTTATAATATCCTTAATTATTTCAGCTTAATGTGAAAAGGAAGAATAATTAAAGTTTTCTAATAATAGAGAATTGTCCTCTCCAAATCCACAGGTCCCCAAATATTACATAAATAATAGAATCTTAGTGCATTTAAAGAGTGCCTTTCCTTCCAGCAAACCTTTGAAAATCTGAATACCGAATTTTGAAGATATGCATATGTATATGGGTGCATATATTTGACACAGTACAGACCTTTCATTGGAAAACTAAATAGTATTCATGCTGTGTAGTTTTCATAATTGTTTTCTTTTTGTATTATTGAAAGAGAAGCAAATCTACTTACTCTGTATTCACAGGAATGGAAATTAGTATTGGAAATAAGCAATTAAAATCCCCCAAAAAACTACATTAAAGATTAAATAGAGTATTTCAAAAATACCATATGGAAAGGACAAAATCTGATATTGAGCCAGGAAGAAAATGGTCATAAAGGTCCAAGATTCAAGGACAAGTTTTTCCTGCTTCTTCACTCTCTGCAAGGTACAGGATTTCCACACATATGGTGTTAAAATCTTTCACTGTTCTACAACCCCTGGTGCAGAACCATATGTGCTACAATCCACAAGCACAACAGGATGAGATGGGAATTATCTGCCAGTTTTTCCTTGGAGTTCCATTAAGGAGTTTTACACCTTGCCCCTATTATAATAATTCATTGAGTTAATTACAGAAACTTTTAAATAGTGGAAATCTCCCCACTGCCCCAGCCTCATATATGACTGATAGTTGTTCAAGACTGTGCCCAAGATCACCACTGTAATCCATTTGGGCCTCCTACCTAATCTCAAGGAAAATTCAATCAGCTAGTTGATTAGGCACTAAATAATACTTTTCTCTGGCTGGCTTTGCTCTTGCTTCCAATTCAGAAGTGCTGTAATTACTGACTCCTCTCCCCAACCCTTCTCCATTTTGATTAGTTTTGAAACATTGAGAGTAGCATCTTGATATGACAAATTTCCAGTTCTTTTTCTTTTTTGTTTAGCTTAAGGGTTTTTGTTTTGTTAGTTTGGGTTTTAGTTTTGTTTTTTTGTTTTGTTTTGTTTTGTTTTTTAATACAGCAAGAATAAATAAGAGGTTAGAGATAGCTCCCACAGTATTGTTTTAGTTTGGCCAACTTTATGAGTTATTGACATGTAGAGCAAGATTTCTCAACCCTAGTACTATTGACATTTGGGGTCAGATAATTCTTTGTTGTGGGAGGTTGTCCTGTGTCTTATAGAATGTTTTCTAGCATCCCTTGCCCTATTGCCTAGATGCCAGTGGTCATCCCCCTGTAGAATGGGCAATCAAACTGTCCCTAGATATTGCTAAATATTCCCTGGATGGGAAAATTGTCCTTGTTTTAAAACCACTGATCTAGGAATGGAGTATCTTTGGGAGCCTCGTAATGTGCACTCACACTAACAAACCCATTCTTCTTTGAAGAGCAAATAGCATTAGGGGGAGCAAAATATTAATCTTTATTGCAGTATTTTACAAGTGAGTATAAAAGACTTAAAATTTTGAGAAAATATGCATGTGTGTGTGTGTGTGTGTGTGTGTGTCTGCCTGTCTGTCCAAAGAAACTGAAGAATTCCAGAAGTTTGAAACTTAGGGGGAAATTGCCACTGAGCAGAAACAAATGTTAGAATGGAGTGACTGCGGGCATTGAAAACAAAATTTTCTATCCATGTTTTTCTCAGTTCTGCATCATGAGAACTAATCAGTAAAAATTGATCAATATGGGGATGCCTGGGTGGCTCAGTTGGCTAAGTGGCTGCCTTTGGCTCAGGTCATGATCCCAGCATCCTGGGATTGAGTCCCACATTGGGTTCCTTGCTTGGCAAGGAACCTGCTTCTCTATCTGTCTCTGCCTGCCACTCTGTCTGCATATGCTCGTCCTTGCGCTCTCTCTCTCTCTCTCTCTCTGACAAATAAATAAATAAAATCTTTAAAAAAAAATGATCAACACTTACGTCTCTTCTCATCCCAACACCTGGTCCATTACCAAATCCTACTGACTTTATCTCTCAGGTATCTCTTAACCTCACCAACTGGGTTTCATTTCCATTTCTACCTCCCTAGTCCAAATTATTACCATACCTTGTCTAGATCACTCCAATATCACCCAATTATCCTCTGGATTCCAGTCTGGCCCTGCTCCAATTCCTTCTCTATGCTGCAGTCAACAGAATATTTTCAAAAATCCTAATCCAGCATGGTCTCTCAGTCTTTTACATTCCTCAATGTGTCCCATTGTCCTTAAGGTTAAAAGCAAACTCCTCAATGTAGCCAACAAATTCCTAGATGGTCTCTCACCTGCATTCCTCTTCAGCTTGATATCCTAACATATTCCCATTTCATTCATTAAGCTCCCTTTTTTCCTGCATGTTTGAACATTCTATTCTCTATCTTCTGAATATACATCTCCTTTTCTTATTCATTCTTCAAATCTCAGTTGTAACTTGAGTATAAATTTCATTATTATTGGTCTCCTCTCATTAGATGCTTGGTCCATGACAGCAGGGACACATCTCGTCTGTTCGGGCTACCTTATACTCCAAAGACCAGAAGCAAAATGTAAGATATAGTATCCAATAAATATTTGTTTTATCACTGAATGAAGAAATAGATAAACAAATTCTTTTGCAGAGAAATCTATTAAAAGCTTTGATGGGGCTAACCTTCTTAATGTATCATCTTATTCCACTAAATAAACAAATGTTAATCATTCCGTATGATTGCATCATGATCAGTTCATATGGGTTCCTATGGCAACTGAGCCAAGAGCTCTTGGTGGGTAAACACTCTATCCTAAATACTTTTGCTTTTTCCCTAAGGGTCTCACTAAGTGCCACGAACTGACTAAATGCATGTGAGAAATGAAAAAAAAAATGAATGGGTACATGAAAATTCTATACAATTAATTTAAAAAAAAAGAAAATTCTATATGATAAACTCCACAGATGCAGGAGGTCCAGGTCTAAACTTTCATTTTTATCTGAGCACCAGAGAGTTCTAAGTTCTTTCAACATTTATTAAGCTTTTTTTATTTCTTTATGTTCTCCTTATTGTGCATATCTCAAACACTTGTTCCTGAGCAAAAGTTGGCTTCAAGGTAAGGAGAACCTAGCTGAGGTTTGAATGAGCTGATAAATTAGAGGGAATTTATTGAAAGCTGCTTCCCACAGGTAGAATTTTGAAGTGTTTGATAGACCTCAACTTGACCAGAACAATGCAAATTTCATCTCTGTTGCCCTACTGTATAGGCTCATATCCCTAGTAAAAAATAAACAAAGGAAATCCCAAGATGGCCTGAAGCTGAGAGCAGCCTATGGCAAAGATTTGCAGATGCAATGGAATTTAGGCTCTAGTCCAGGGAACCTTTCTTATCCTTGCATCTTCGTTATACTAATGATGATGAAGATAATAATGATGACAACTGACATTTTAGTACACACTTAACTAAGTTCTAAACTTGTCAGGTAGCCACCTTTATGTACATTATCTTACTTAATCTTCATGACTACTCTATAAGATATAATTATTAAGGTTCAGGAAATGAGTCTCAGAAAGATTAATTCATGGTCCAGAAACATATTTGATTTCTGTCTCCCTACATCTGAGCATGACAGAAAAGAAGGTGATCAAAGAAGCATAGTTGTCAATTTTATGCAGTATAGTTTTGAGATTATACCAAAACTATAGTTCATTTTGATTAGATACAACCATTGCCAGTATCTGTTGGCAGTTGTGTGTGCAAGTTAGTACTAATGCTGTACAAAGATGAAAAGTATTTCACTTTTACATATCAGTTTCATATGCATTATTTCATTTGATCCTCTAATCTGTCTCTATTCTCTATCTGTTAGTGTATCCTCATTTTACAGTTGAGGATGCAAATACTCATTTCAAGGTTTGTAGCCACCCCTTCAACAAAAGTCTTGGGACTGTGAGTTCAGTGATCTATTTATGACAGTCTTTGGGAAGTTCCTTTATCAAGATGAGGAAAGAAGAAAGCAAGTGCTACCCAGGCCAGGGAAGGGATCTATTATGGAGAAAGCCATTAACAGTATGTGAGATTTTGGGGGCTTAGGGATAGGATATGTTGGGTGAAGAGGACACTGGCTTGGAGATGGGAATTCATGAAGAGCTGAAGACAAGCTAGTGATTGACATAGGGGAAGCATCTTATTAGCATGAATGGTTTCCTGAAAAAGTTTTTGACGCAGGGAAGTTATTTTTAAACCAGCTATGGCTTGGAGACTTGGATTAGAAAGTTAGGATTGAGGTGGAAAAGTTAGATAAGATTGTGTTAACATGTATGCAGAAAAGTAGTAAACACGACATAATATAACAATATATTTTTTTCTTTCCAAGCATATCTATTTAACAGTTTTAAAGTAGAATACTACCAGGGGCACCTCAGTGGCTCAGTGGGTTAAAGCCTCTGCCTTCAGCTCAGGTCATGATCCCAGAGTCATGGGATCGAACCCCATATCGGGCTCTCTGCAC
>PISX010033482.1:0-15025 GCA_004024625.1 Mellivora capensis | reverse complement strand
AGTTGAGGGAAATTAGGGGGGGAGATGAACTATGAGAGACTATAGACTCTGAAAAACAACCTGAGGGTTTTGAAGGGGCGGGGGGTGGGAGGGTGGGGGAGCCAGGTGGTGGGTATTGTGGAGGGCACGCATTGCATGGAGCACTGGGTGTGGTGTAAAACTATGAACTCTGTTACGCTGAAAAGAAATAAAAAAAAAACAACTATGAATTTTGTTACGCTGAAAAGAAATGAAAAAAAAATTAAAAAAAGTGCTTAGAAGACTGATAGAATTACATTGTATCTGGAAAGTATTTATTTTTATTTTTAATTTTTAAAAATGATTTTATTTATTTATTTAACAGAGAGAGAGAGAGAGAGAGACAGTGAGAGAAGGAACACAAGCAGGGGGAGAGGGAGAAGCAGGCTTCCTGCTGAGCAGGGAGCCCGATGTGGGGCTTGATCCTAGGACCCTGGGATCTTGACCTGAGCTGAAGGCAGACCCTTAATGACTGAGTCACCCAGGAGCCCCTGGAAAGTGTTTTTTAAGGAACAAATGTATTCAGCTAGTGGGCAGAATTTGAAACACTGTAGTGGCACTAGTGAAAAAGATGTTTCTAAGACTACCACATGTATATACAAATAAGACCATGTTATTTCATTAAAACATAACGCTCATCACTCTGTACTGCATTTTAAACAACCGGTACTTACTTGTTTTGTTTCTTAAATTCTACATATGAGTGCAACTAAATGGTGTTTGTCTTTCTCTGACTGACTTATTTCACTTGGTATAATACCCTCTAGCTCCAGCCATGTCATGGCAAATGGTTTTTCACATTTTATTTTATTTGTTTATTTATTTAATTTATTATTTCTTTTTAAGTTTTTAAAAAAATTTATTTTTATTTCTTTTCAGCGTAACAGTATTCATTGTTTTTGCACCACACCCAGTGCTCCATGCAATACATGCCCTCCCTAAAACCCACCACCAGGCTCCCCTAACCTCCCACCCCCCGCCCCCTCAAAACCCCTCAGGTTGTTTTTCAGAGTCCATAGTCTCTCATGGTTCACCTCCCCTTCCAATTTCCCTCAACTCCCTTCTCCTCTCCAACTCCCCATGTCCTCCATGTTATTTGTTATGCTCCACAAATAAGTGAAACCATGATAATTGACTCTCTCTGCTTGACTTATTTCACTCAGCATAATCTCTTCCAGTCCCGTCCATGTTGCTACAAAAGTTGGGTATTCATCCTTTCTGATGGAGGCATAATACTCCATAGTGTATATGGATCACGTCTTCCTTATCCATTTGTCCGTGGAAGGACATCTTGGTTCTTTCCACAGTTTGGCGATGGTGGCCATTCTGCTATAAACATTGGGGTACAGATGGTCCTTCTTTTCACTACATCTGTATCTTTGGGGTAAATACCCAGTAGTGCAATTGCAGGGTCATAGGGAAGCTCTGTTTTTAATTTCTTGAGGAATCTCCACACTGTTCTCCAAAGTTTTCACTTACTTTTTGAGAGAGACAGGGGGAGAGGAAGAGCATGAACAGAGAGAGGGAGAAGCAGATTCTCTGGCCGAGCAGGGAGCCCCATGTGGGGCTGGGTCCCAGGACTCTGAGATCCTGACCTGAGTCAAAGGCAGATGCCTAACCACCTGAGCCACCCAGATGCCCTGGTTTTTCACATTTTAATGTCCCTGAAATTAAAATGTGTCTTCCCATCAATGAGTACATGTAACATGGTACTGCTTCATTTTTACAACATTGTTGTTATTAAAGTGGCATTTTCCAGTGGATGACCATTTCAATGCAGATATGGTAGAGTCACCATGCAAAATACTTGAAACTCCATCTCTGTGTTATTTTTTTAAAAGATTTTATTTATTTATTTGTCAGAGGGAGAGAGAGCGAGCACAGGCAGACAGAGTGGCAGGCAGAGGCAGAGGGAGAAGCAGGCTCCCTGCCGAGCAAGGAGCCCAATATGGGACTCGATCCCTGGATGCTGGGATCATGACCTGAGCCAAAGGCAGCTGCTTAACCAACTGAGCCACCCAGGCGTCCCTCTGTGTATCTTTTGATAAAGTGTAGAAGCGGTTTGGTTGGTGTCAGATGGTCTTACTGTTAATCAGTTACATGTGGCATTTCAGAGGGTGTTAAATTAGATCTTTATTTCAGATTCAAGTGTCTTACTCCATCCTATACAGAATCCATGAAGTGGTGAAGGCTTGGGACTGGCTTCTCTAGCCCAGTGCACTTGTACTTGAGATTTGTGCATGCCCTCCTGGGAGAAGCATCTGACCACCCTTCCTTGGTTTTTCTACTTCTTACCCCCAGCCCCTTTTCCTTGCATGGATCTCTCCATTCCTTTCCCTTTTCAGCTCTGTCAGCCTCTTCATTTCCATCTGAAGTATTACCCTTGTATTGGTTTCCTTTTGCTGCTATAACAAAATCACCACACATTTAGTGGCTTAAAACACCACCAATTTTTTGTCTTACAAATTCTATAGGTCAGAAATCTGACGTGAGTATCAACTGGGCTAAAATCAAGGTGTTGGCAGGCTGGATGCCTTTCTGGAGGTTCTAAGGCAGAATCCATTCTCTTGCATTTGCTAGCCTCTAAAGTTTAGTTACATTCCTTGGCTTGTGGATCTTTCCATTGGTAAAGCTAGCCATGTTAAGTCAAGTACCCCTCACACTGCATGACTCTGACCTCCTCTTCTGTCTACCTCTTCCACTGTTAAGGACCCTTGTGACTACACTGGGGCCTCCCAGATAATCAGGATAGTCTTTCTATTTAAAGGTCAGCCCCCCCAAAAAAAAAGGTCAGCCCATTAGCTACCTTAATTCCATCTGCACCCTTAGTTTCCTTTGCCATATAACATAGCACACTCACAGATTCTGGGGATTGGGATTTGATTATCTTGGTGGTGGGGGTGGGGCAGGGGACACAGATTATTCTGCCTATTACAATCCCCTCTTATTCAGTTTCCATATTTCATTCTGAAATGTCCAAGCTCTGAATGCTGGAAGACTTTTAGAACATCATTTGGTACTAAAATCTCATCTACCTGAACTAATTTTGTGGCAAAATTTGATCTGAATTAGTGTGAGCCCATGCATGGTTTTTATTGATTATACTTAGTGGGACTATTTATACATTTCCTTTCCTTTTTTAAAAGATTTTATTTATCTATCTATTTATTTATTTATTTTGAGAGAGAGAGAGAGAGAATGTGAGCTGAGGAGGAGCAGAGGGGAAGGGCGTGGGAGGGGGAAGGAATCTCAAGCCGACTCTGAGTGTGGAGCCCAACACAGGAGTCAATCTCATGACCCTGAGATCATGACCTGGAGACCAAGAGTCTGATGCTTAAGTGACTGAGAAATCCAGGCACCCCTGCTTACATATTTTCTTACAGAAATATTAAAGTGTTTAGATATCAGATGCTCCCCACAGGAGAAATGATGTAATATATAATATATGCACTGTATTAACTTTTTAAAATCTAAGGAACTCCAACTTCTAAAACCTATTTGATCCTAATAAATTAAAATAAGGGAATGTGGTCCCGTATTATTTTTATTATTAACCTGTAGTTACATTTCAATGAGCCTCTTTCCTTACTCAGTTTTACTGTGTTCCATGTTCCAGAGGAGGTGAGAGGAGAGAAGAGGAAATACATCCCATGCTTCTATGTACGATTACCAGGCATCCTGAAGGTTTGTCTGGACATACTCAGGGCACAGGCTTATTGGAACTCTGAATGAATTTCTACATTTCATTTTCCTTGAGTTGCAAAACATTCGTTTGCTCCGGGATGTTTATTTTCACTTGTGTACAAAAGCTTCAGATCTAACACTTGATTTGGTGATTTTTATGAAGACATATATAGATGCTAAGACCGTGAGTATAGGATCATATTACACTCTGATTTAGCCATTTCAATTTCCTTTGGCTTCCATGAGGAAGTATCTATTCAGAAAATACAGTCAGTTTTGAATGCCAAAAAAACAAGATTAAGTAGAATTTGGCATCTTCTTGTATTAATTTCATTTCATTCCACAGATTCAACCAACATTTACAGCTCTTTATAGGTCAGACACTATTCTAGATACTGGGAATATAAAGGAAAACCAGATCTAGTAATATGAAGTTTTATGGGGTATTTTAATACACTGTGGTAAGGGAAATGATAAAGGAGGGCACATAGGAAAAATAAAAGTATTTACTGGGTTGGTTACAGCTCTTTCTTTTTCCAAATATCAAACTATCTTCTGCCTTAAGCAGTGGTATGAATGGTAGGACAGGCTGTTCCAGATTCTTGCCATTGTTGTGTTTATGCAGTCTGATTTTGTAAGGCCCCAATATCTAGGTCCCAGGTCACATCCAATTCTGACAAAGTCACAAGAAGTAAAAGATAATGGAAATCCTTAAAAGCTAAGTCTTATGTATCTTGGGTGGTTGTGGGGGTCGTGCCAGTGTATTTTATAGATGAATTGATTAAAAAGAAGGTCCAATTGTTGCTGACAAAGCAGAGGTGATAGAGAAGGTTTACAAGTGGTATCTGACACACAGTATATGCTTAATAAATCGTCAAGGGGTAACTACTGCTGGACTAAGTCCCAGCTGCTAGAGCCCTACTATTTTGAGACAGATGTCCCCATTGCCTACTGCATGTATGGGCATCGCAGCGCTAACTTCCACCCTATTGCTGGGACACCCAAGATCTTCTATTATATTTCACATTTACACACTGCTTGCTGTCAGTTGCTCTTCAAGGACTATATTCTTTCTGTTTAACTTCCCGCCGGTGTTCTTTCTCAATAGCAGTGTTTCAGGTCACTGATCCTTTGTGTCTGTGTCATCCTGCTGTAGTTAATTGTCTATGCATAATTGAGCTCCAATATGTGACAGCTGATGTTTTAAAACATATTTCGATTATATGCTTGTATCTTGATTGACAATCTATAATGAGTCTATCCTCTTTCAGAAAACATAAGTCTTCTCTTCAGTCTCCTCATGGATGACTTCATCTCCTGGTTCCTCAGGGTGTAGATCATGGGGTTCAGGACAGGGATGATGACCGTGAAGGTGATGGAGACGGCTCTGTCCATGGGGAGGGCAGTGAAGGGCCGGGCATAGACATAGATACAGGGCACAAAGTGCAGGGTCACCACAGTGATGTGGGCCGTGCAGGTGGAGATGGCTTTCCTCCTGCCCTCCCCAGCGTGAGACCTCAGCATCATCAAGATGACAGTGTAGGACACAAGAAGAAGGGCAAACCACAGAGTAGTGACCAGACCATTGTTGGAAATCATTAAGATCTCAAAAGCAAATGTGTCTGTGCAGGCGAGTTTGAGGACTTGGGGGACATCGCAGTAGAAGCCATCAACGACATTGGGTCCACAGAAGGGGAGGGGCAGCAACAGGGAAATCTGCACGATGGAGTGGACAAACCCCCCCACCCAGGAGGCCACAATGAGGGCAGTGCATCGCCCCCTACTCATGATGGTCACATAGTGCAGGGGCTTGGAGATGGCCATGTAGCGATCAAAGGCCATGACAGAGAGAGAAAAAATGTCTGCCCCACCGAGAAGGTGGAAGAAGAACATCTGAGTGATGCAACCATTGAAAGAGATGGTCTTTGTCCTTGACAGAAGGTCCATGAGGACTTTAGGAGCAGTGATGGAGGAGAAGCAGATGTCCAAGACTGAGAGATTGCGGAGCAGGAAATACATGGGGGTGTGAAGGCGGGACTCACAGGTCACAGTGACCATGATGGCAACATTCGCTAACACAGTTGTTACATAAACTATAGATAAAAAGAAAAATAAGAGCAAGCTCAGCTCTTGAGACTGGGTAAGTCCACAAAAAATAAATTCAGACACCCTGGTATGATTTCTCAGGGCCATTGGATGATATTTCTTCCACCATGTACAACTTTGAAAGAAACAATAATACTGCTGAGGCATTGAAATAGAGCAAAGATTTATCTCTTACATGGAAATTGAACAGCATAATTATATTTTAATCATATATCTTATTCTTTATGAACCAGCTATGTTACCTGGGGAGGTCACTCAGTTCTACTTGCTTCAGCTTTCTCATTAGCCCAAAATGTGGTTTGAGCTAGATCATTCATCTCCCTACTATATTCACGGGGGCCTTTGTCATCTGTTAAAATTCAACCCTAGACAGGACAGAAGGGGCTGTTTTTGCGTTGGACTGAAAGGAGAGAAAATTCTTGTCATTTCATCCCAATCCTAGTTGTTAGAACCAAGTTAAACTTGGAAATTGTGATTCAATATTGTACACATTTAGTCTTGCAATGGTGCTTTAAGTATTAGTATAGCATGTGAAAGACATTGTACAGACAGGTACAATTTTCTGAGTGTTGCAATGTGATAACAGTACCTCTTTAACTTTAAATCAAAACTATCAGATTTTATTTCTGTATAACTTAAGGAAGGTGAATTTAGGGGACTAGAAGACTCTAAATTGGCTTCTACCAGATCCAGTGACTTAAATGTAAGCACTTTGTTGGGATTTTATGGCTAAAATTATATTTGTGTATATAACTTTAATCTGTAACTTGTAATAAATATATTTGAAATTATTAAATGTTACATGATATTTTGGTTCAAAAAAAAAATCCACCCCTAGAGATTGTCGAGGAAGAGAACTAAGGAGGCTTCATGGAAGGAGCTGTGGGTTCCCTACACCTCTGTGTATGGGAGCACCTCTGATTTTATTCTCATTCCACTTTGTTTCTATGCCTTAAAACCCATTAGAATAAACCAACCCTCATAGGCCTTACAGTGACACCATGATAGGAATTGATTTGAACGGCACGTTACAGTTTTAAAAGCAGTGCACACCTAATTATAATCAATTTTTCTAATATCCCTCTGAGGTTAGAGGGGAAAGTATTAACATTCCCACATCAGTTAATACCAAAACTGAAAAAGTGAACTCAATAAATGTTAAGCCAGTTTTCCAAGGTCATATGGAAAACCAGTGGCACAGGAAAAGTAACACAAATCTCTTCTCTTAGTTCTAGGATCTTCTTACTCATCCACGTTGCCCGCCAGCTTGAGAATATATAAATCCAAGAATAATTTGTATAAGAGACTCTTTTTACAGAATTTTCCTAGTCTTTTCAAGGGTGGGTTTATCAGCCCCTTCTTTTCCTCTCTCCATGACTAAGGAATTTTAGACCACTGCCCTTCTATTATCTTTCAGAAGTGACAAGACTTTTTTTTTTTTTTTTTTTTACTTTTTAAAATTTCATTTGGTCAATACCCAGAGGTCGGGGTTAACACAAAGATGGCAAGGATAGCACCAGAGATGATTCTGTTCACAAAGAAGACAGCAGAGTGCAGGGATGTAGGCAATGCAGGTACACCCAATGGAACAATGGTAGCTCCCTGCCCCTGGACGCCCATAGGTTCTCTTACTATAGAGTCCTGTTTGGGAAGGAGGTGGCAGATCCAACTTAGAGAATTTTCAGTTCATTCTATTTTGCCCGTGGGAGTCAGGAGTGAGCAACCTTTTATTGTTTGAGGGTCAATTTTGAAAAAAAAATTAAGTCTCAGGGAGATTTAATTGACACGCAGAGGGACATAAAGAAAGCTAGTGATGAAGTTTAGCTTTCAGCACAATACATATTCTACTTGTGCCATTTCAGTAATTTCTGAGATTTATGGTGGTTGCAGTGGTGACAAAGTTAACTCAGAGGAAAAAAGCCATCTTCAGCCTAAGCATCTGTCTGAGCCATCTGGCACCACCATCTAGGTGGTCCCCTGGTGTCCACCTGGGAAGCATTGCTCTCGGTTGGTGTAGAAACAAGCTTTGAGAGACTTGAGAAGTTATGCGGGTAAATAAACCCCAAACACAGCGTGCATTTCCTTTGCTCTGAAGAGTATGACCACTTGCCTTGTTTCCTCTGTTGATTCTCTCTCGGTGAGCACAGTGGCCTCTGCAGCAGGCACTGACAAGTAGCATGTTTTATCCAAAAGATTTCTACTGAGCCACTCACATTGCAAGGAACCTGGACACTGTACAGGCTCTCCTGAGGACTCTACTTTCTTCACCTCTCCCAGTGTGGCCCCCTTCTCTTCCTCCTCAGTTAACCCCTTATCTCTCCTTAGATCATTCCAAGTTTCCTTTGTTGTCCTTTCCTGGTCTCCTTCCCTTCAGTATAGTTTTCTCTAATTCATCCTCTCTGTTTTTTTTTTAAAGATTTTTATTTATTTATTTATTTGACATACAGAGATCCCAAGTAGGCAGAGAGGCAGGAAGAGAGAGAGAGGAGGAAGCAGGCTCCCCACCCAGCAGAGAGCACGATGTGGGGCTCGATCCCAGGACCCTGAGACCATGTTCTAAGCTGAAGGCAGAGGCTTTAACCCACTGAGCCACCCAGGCACCCCCATCCTCTCTGTTTTTTTCCAGAAATGTAATTACAAATCACAAATGGGACCATCTGTTCTTTGTCTGAAGATTTTTAATGGTTCCCTATTGTCTACAGAATAAAGATTAAACTCCCCTTGGTATAATCTGGTACCCTGTTTCTTTTGATCCTGTTTCAGGGGTTTAAATGATATGCAACTTCTTGCTGGCCCATGCCTTTGGATCCGTGTTCCTGTTGCTCGATCTACCCACCACGCACTCCCCAGTTCCAGAATTTCCCATTTATCTGCCTTCACAACACTCAGGTTCAGATTCTCCTGTTCTGTGAAAACTTTCCTGACACTGCTTTGGGACTCATCATTCCCTGCTCTGACTTCTCCTCTGACACTTGTAACATTGTTCCATCTAAGTGCTTACGTGTCTGTCTCTCCTTAGTTCAGTATAATTTCCCTCTTACTCCTCAAGTTCATCCTGCCTGCTCAGTGTTTCATTTATGTTACATCACCAAAGCTTTATTTAGTCTGGGGCACATGTTAGGTGCTCAAAAAAGGTGTTATTTTTGTTGTTGTTGTTTATTTTGTTTTGTTTTTAGATTAATGAACAAACCTACCTGGTAGGGGCTTATCATGACTTATGAGCATTGACATTGGAGTGTGGGTGAGTAAGAAGGATCTTGACAAACACAGATTAAGCAACTCTTTTGTTAATGTCCTTGACTTGACCTCAGGGATACCAGATAGAGATGCATTTTTGATCCAGGCTATGAAATAGCTTTGTGACCTTGAAAAAGTCACTCCTCTCTCTGTTACTCAGATCCCGAGTTGTAAAATAACGTGGTGTGGTGTGGAACAATGATAAGGGCTTTGGAGTAGGGCATACCTGGACTGGAATTCTGCCTCTTTCTTCTTTTTTAACCTGGACCAAGTCCTCTATTTTCCTTCAGTTCCCTCCTCTGTAAACTGGCAAGCATAACACTTAGTTCATTGGGTAGCATAAATAGCAACTACGATCGTCTGTAAAGTTCAAATAACTTGATTTCTTTCCCTTTCCCCTGAAAACAGGATCTTCCCTGTCGCAAAGAGTTATTTAAGAAGACTTTGGCAGAATGTAAGATGCTATCCAGTAGAACAGCTTCTCTTTGAACCAACTTGCTTGTTTTATTTCAGTGAACTTGTGTGGATTAACCAAGTGGACCAAAGGTTTCAGTGCTAAGTCATCGGTTTGGGAATAAAACTGACTCTGGGTCAAAGGCAAAAGGAACCCAGTGAATCATGGGCAATGTGTGGATATGGGGCTGCCTTTGAAACTTCTACAGTTTTTAAGGAAATTTAGGGCATTTTAAAATCATGTTTTTTTGAGGAAGCACCCATCTTGTGGAAAAATGCTCTGTGATCCCCATGGACAGACCCCAAGATAGAATAAAATCTCCTTAAATGCAATTCAGTTGTTCTACCAAATACCAGCTGCTTTCTCTTTTAGCAGGCTGACCCCATGTCTGTGGCCCCTTCTTAGAAAGACATTCCTCCTTTCCCAATATTTAACATCCACTTCATTGTCTCTCACTAAAGAGAGAGCTATTTTGGCAGTATCTTATACACCTGGTGTATTTTTCATGCTTATCCTATTCATGCATTATCCACGTCTCACACTGACAGGTCCATGTCCTTACCTAAAACCTTCGGTATCCAACCAGGAACTCGCACCATCTGAGACTGGGTGGGTGGGTGGTCAGCATGTATGATGCTGGGGAACCATCGTGTTAGAAGGTCAAGTCTTTCTCAAGATTAGTTATGCTAGTCTTCAAGGTCTTCTCTTCACCTTTGCATTGGAAAGGGCAGACTCAGGGAGTCATGTCATCATGGCTCTTCTGCTTGTCCCAACGTGCCCCTACCACATGCACTAGTCTCTCAGGCCTAAGCCTAATACAATAATTAGCAAAGGGAATTTCACTGGGTGTGAATGTGGAAAGAGAACGGACCTTCTTTGATCATGTTGGAGTTCCAGTGGGAGTTATTAAACAGTTTCCAAGTCATTACTGCATGCAAGTCCACAGGTATGTACATGCATACCCACCCACTCCCTGCACATGCATACATATACACAGATACACAGATACCCACATTTCTATGCTTTCCAAGTTCTTGTAAAGCCCCAGAAGGCATAAATCTATCTATTCTGTGTTTCTCTGAGTTTTGGGGAAACATATTAATAGAAATATCCAATATCATATAATCATTAATTCTCAAACAACATGCCCAAGGGACAAAAATTGGTTCTTGGGGGGGGGGCAAAAAAATCTTAGATTAGAATGCTGCGTGGCCTTTCAAAGAACCTCAGTCCATAAAAAGATACACAGTATATCTTTGGTATTAAATTTTCTTGTAGGAGAGGATTAGGAAAAATACCTAATACAGTTCCTTGGAGGGGGGCAATAATTCTTAAAATTTTGAGATTTTCGTGTGATTAGAAGTCTCATCCTAGCCTCTTCCATAAGTGACCTCTGAAAATGGCTCACTATTCACTTGACCCAGAAAACCCTACAGAACCATGCAAATCTCCATATTCATTTTAAGAACACACATAAAACTACACAGGCCATCAAGGGTATGCATATCTGAAAAGCGACCAAGTATCTGAAGGATGTCACTTTGCAGAAGCAACGTCTGCCATTCTGCTGCTATAATGGAAGAGATGGTTGGTGCACCCAGGCCAAACAGTGGGGCTGGATACAGGGTTGGTGGCCCAAAAGGAGGAATGAATTCTTACTGTACATGCTTAAAAGTGCAGAGAGTCATGCTGAGCTTAAGGGTTTAGATGGAGGTTCTCTGGTCACTGAGCACATCCAGGTGAACAAAGCCCCCGAGATGCGGTGTAGAATGTACAGAGCTCATGGTCGGATTAACTCATACATGAGCTCTCCCTGCCCCATTGAGGTGATCCCTAGTGCAAAAGAGAAGGTTGTTCCTAAACTAGAAGAGAAGGTTGCATCACAGAAGAAACTAAATAAAAAAACCTTATGGACTGGGAGTAAATTCTGCATAAAATAAAAACAAAAGTTAAAAAAAAAACAAAAAAAGAAAGTCTTGGCCTAATGTCTCTGTCTTTTAGGACTCAGTGAAGATCACAGATGTGTGTCACTTACCAGACCTTTAAATGCATCATAACAACTTGCAAAAAAATCGTTCTGTATGTTACAATATCCTGATTTCCTGTATATTGCTTCTTTACTAATTGTCTGATTTTTGAATGATGTTTGTAGGCTGAAGGGTGGAATTTGATGTGAGCCTAGGGAGCAAAGAGACATTTATTGTCTTTCTACCTATTAACTTCTGTGGAATTCTTCTTAGGAGGGAGGTGGATTATGACATGGACCCAATGGCTGTTTCAAATGACCCTGCATATAATATGTTTCTTTCCTCTCCTGGTACACAAAATGGGTCTTGAGTGTGTGGAAAGGTGTTCCTTAGGTATTTTTGTGGTTGCTGTTCTAAGTGACTTCTCTGGAATTGTCAGGCATTCAAAGGCAAAAACTGTAGATTTTCTCCAACTATAAAAGCTTTGAGGGTGAAAGAGTAAGAGAGAGAGGGAAGAAGAAAGTTTGGTTAACATAAATTACCATGGTGGGTTTGTGCAGCTATATCCCCAAACTGTACTTTTAAGATTAATTTCAGTGGGCAAATTAGTAGAATGGATCCAATAAGAGGAAATTCTTGGTCCATGTGTAGATTTGTCCAAGTATATATCTGACTGAACACAACTTTTAAAACGTTTCTTCTCTTTTCACTAGTTGGTGAAATATATTGGAGATTCTGTATTCAGAATATTAAACCAAGAAGTAATTTTAATAGCTAACTGGAAATACAGGGTCACTAGAGAGAGTGCATGTGACATAGACACATCCATAATTTCCATATGTGCATACCTAGGATTAGAGGGATTGACAGTTAGGGAACGTGGACTGTATGCCTGATTAATGAATGGTGTTAATCGTCAGAACGACCATCCTCTCAACATTTATCATTCTTCATTCTCATGAACACCTTGTAAATGGACAATGTCATTTCCATATTGCAGGTGGTAAAAGTAAGGTAAAAAATGTTGGCATGAGAATCAAAGATTGCACTAAATTAGCATTAGGTCATTGATTTTCATCTTCTACCCCCTGCTTCTCCCAAGTTCACAAGCCCAATAGCTCATGCTCAAATCCCATCTCTTCCTTTGGTTGTTAGGTTCCTGCTGAGAGAGTTGAGAGGCTATGAGGATATACAGAAATGACTGGTGAGAGAGCTAGTGGTCTGTTGCCTCAGTATAGCAGTTTGCGGAAACCAGATCATAGATTTCCAGTCTCCATGTGAGTGCTCACCCCAGCTTACTGCTCTCGGAAGGCCCAAGCTTTCTCTGCAGTCTTTTCATGGCTGACTTCATCTCCTGGTTCCTCAGGGTGTAGATCATGGGGTTCAGCATGGGGGTAATGACTGTGTTATTGATGGACACAGCCGTGTCCATGGGCAGCGTAGTGAAGGGCCTGCAGTAGATATAGACGCAAGGCACGAAGTGCAGAGTCACCACGAGGATATGGGAGGTGCAGGTGGACAGGGCCTTTTTCCGCCCCTCCCCAGAGTGAGCTCTCAGCATTGCCAGAATGACGGTGTAGGACCCCAGCAGCAGGAGGAACCACAGCAGAGTCACAAGCCCATTGTTAGAGATCATGAGAAGCTCTAGGGAAAAGGTGTTGGTACAGGCCAGCTTAACCACTTGGGGGACATCACAGTAAAAGGCATCCAGGATGTTGGGGCCACAGAAGGGGAGTGGAAGCATCAAAATTATCTGAACAACTGAGTGCAAACCACCACCCACCCAGGAAGCCACCACCAAGCCCACCCACACCTCTTTCCTCATAATGGTCACATAATGCAGGGGTTTGGCGATGGCGAGATATCTGTCATAGGCCATCACAGAGAGGAAGAAAATGTCTGCCCCACCAGCGAAGTGGAAGAAGAAGATCTGTGCCATGCAGCCATTGTAGGAGATGGTTTTCCTCTCCGATAACAGATCCACCAGGAACTTGGGAACGGTGACAGATGAAAAAACAATGTCCAGGACCGATTTGTTCCGCAGCAAAAAGTACATGGGGGTGTGAAGGTGGGACTCACAGCTAATGGTCACCACAATGAGGGCATTGCCTAGCACAGTTGCTACATACACAACAAGGAAG
Source organism: Mellivora capensis (assembly GCA_004024625.1). Taxonomy (NCBI): domain Eukaryota; kingdom Metazoa; phylum Chordata; class Mammalia; order Carnivora; family Mustelidae; genus Mellivora; species Mellivora capensis. The sequence continues at coordinate 1,418 of PISX010033482.1, read as the reverse complement.
ACCACAAACAAGAAAAATTCTAGCTCCTGGAACTGAGTGAGTTCCAGGAAGATGAATTCTTTCACATTGGTGTGGTTGCTCTGGCCCATGGTGCAGACCATCCTCCTCCACATCTACCTTGGGAGAAAGCACGTTCAGGTTAGGAGTATAGTGTTGTGAGGAGACAGCATCACTTATTGTATATTCTTACAAGGCTCTCTTGAGCATGCAGATCATCATGACTACTCTGAAAAACTGGCTAGGGTCTCCCCTTTTGTGGCCTGGAAATTCATTATCCTGCTGATTCTTGTTTCCTGCTGGAAATACCCTGACTGGACAGTAAAAGCCATCCTACTCCAGTGCCTTTCCTCTGACAAGAGGCAAGACTGTGGTCATTTGACTAATGGCTTGCCTTCTGTCCTGCAGGAGTGGCTTCCTCACATGTATGAAGGGCTTTATACTTTACCAAAGGCTTTTACCTGCAGCATCTCAATTTTCATTCTCATGATGTCTCTGTGGGGTCTGGAGAGTGGGTATGATCATCTCCACATAGGGGAAGCTGAAGCTTAAGAAGAAGTTAATGTCTTGCCCACATTTGCACAACTGCAAAGTTAGTCAGTGGCAAATCAAGGATTCAAATCCAAATATTATTTGGACTTGACAAGGAACAAATGTTAATTGGGCTCTTCTTCTTTTTCTTTTAATATCTGTAAGACTTTTAAAATTTAGTTACTGCTTAAATGAAAATGCCATTTATAATGTTACCAAATTATTCAGCAGTTATAGCTTGAGTATATTTTAAATTCACTTCAAAATATAGCCATCAAATTTTTCCATTATAAAAAACATTATTTTTAAGCTCTTTACTTTAACATAGAGTAACAGGAAGTTTTACACACACACACACACACACACACACACACAAACACAGAGGACCCATGCACTTTTCATCCACCTTCTGCCAATGTTAGCATCTTTCATAGCTACAATACAATAACAACACCATGAAATTGACATTAGTACAATCCACACACCTTTTTCATATTTTACCAGTAACACATGCTTTCACATGTGTGTATCTAATTTTATTCAATGTGTAACTTTAGGAACTACCACCACAGTCAAGATGCATCATATGTTACAACTTACAGCCACCCATACCTTCTCCCTCTAAAGCTCTATCCCCTAGACACCACTAACCTGTTTTCCATCCCTATAACTACATTATTTCAAGAATGTTAAAATGTTCATCATCACTAGCCATCAGGGAGATTCAAATTAAAACCACATTGAGATACCACCTCACACCAGTTAGAATGGCCAAAATTAGCAAGACAGGAAACAACGTGTGTTGGAGAGGATGTGGAGAAAGGGGAACCCTCTTACACTGTTGGTGGGAATGCAAGTTGGTGCAGCCACTTTGGAGAACAGTGTGGAGA
>PISX010033481.1:0-15025 GCA_004024625.1 Mellivora capensis | reverse complement strand
CACATTAAAAAGATCATCCACCATGACCAGGTGGGATTCATCCCTGGCTTACAAGGGTGGTTCAACATTCGCAAGTCAATCAATGTGACAGAACAAATCAATAAGAGAAGAGAGAAGAACCACATGGTCCTCTCAATTGATGCAGAAAAAGCATTTGACAAAATCCAGGATCCGTTCCTGATTAAAACACTTCAAAGTACAGGGATAGAGGGAACATTCCTGAACTTCATAAAATCTATCTAAGAAAGACACACAGCAAACATCATCCTCAATGGGAAGAAGCTCACAGCCTTCCCATTGAGATCAGGAACACAACAAGGATGTCCACTCTCACCACTCTTGTTCAACATAGTATTAGAAGTCCTAGCAACAGCAATCAGACAACAAAGAGAAATAAAAGGTATCCAAATTGGCAAGGAAGAAGTCAAACTCTCTCTCTTCACAGATGATATGATACTTTATATAGAAAACTCAAAAGAATCCACTCCCAAACTACTAGAACTCATACAGCAATTCAGTAACGTGGCAGGATACAAAGTCAATGTACAGAAATCAGTGGCTTTCTTATACACTAACAATGAAAATACAGAAAGGGAAATTAGAGAATCAATTCCATTTACTATAGCACCAAAAACCATAAGATACCTGGGAATAAACCTAACCAAAGAGGTCAACAATCTGTACTCGAGGAACTACAGAACACTCATGAAAGAAATTGAAGAAGACGCAAAAAGATGGAAGACCATTCCATGCTCTTGAATCGGAAGAATAAACATTGTTAAAATGTCTATACTGCCTAGAGCAATCTATACTTTTAATGTCATTCTAATCAAAATTCCACCGGTATTTTCAAAGAGCTGGACCGAATAATCCTAAAATTTGTATGAATCAGAAGAGACCCCAAATTGTTAAGGAAATGTTGAAAAACAAAAATAAAACTGGCGGCATCACGTTACCTGATTTCAAGCTTTACTACAAAGCTGTGATCACCAAGACAGCATGGTACTGGCATAAAAACAGACACATAGACCAGTGGAACAGAGTAGAGAGCCCAGATATGGACCCTCAACTCGATGGTCAAATAATCTTCGACAAAGCAGGAAAAAGTATACAATGGAAAAAAGACAGTCTCTTCAATAAATGGTGCTGGGAAAATTGGACAGCTATATGTAGAAGAATGAAACGCGACCATTCTCTTACACCGTACACAAAGATAAACTCGAAATGGATAAAACACCTCAAAGTGAGACAGGAATCCATCAGAATCCTAGAGGAGAACATAGGCAGTAACCTCTTCAATATCAGCCACAGCAACGTCTTTCAAGATATGTCACCAAAAGCAAAGGAAACAAAAGCGAAAATGAACTTTCGGGATTTCATCAAGATCAAAAGCTTCTGCACAGCAAAGGAAATAGTCAACAAAACAAAGAGGCAACCCACGGAATGGGAGAAGATATTTGCAAATGACAGTACAGACAAAAGGTTGATTTTCAGGATCTATAAAGAACTTCTCAAACTCAACACATACAAAACAGATAATCATGTCAAAAAATGGGCAGTACACATGAACAGACACTTCTCCAAAGAAGGCATACAAATGGCTATCAGACACATGAAAAAATGTTCATTATCACTAGCCATCAGGGAGATTCAAATTAAAACCACATTGAGATAGCATCTCACACCAGTTAGAATGGCCAAAATTAGCAAGACAGGAAACTACGTGTGTTGGAGAGGATGTGGAGAAAGGGGAACCCTCTTACACTGTTGGTGGGAATGCAAGTTGGTGCAGCCACTTTGGAGAACAGTGTAGAGATTCCTCAAGAAATTAAAAATAGAGCTTTCCTATGACCCTGCAATTGCGCTACTGGGTATTTACCCCAAAGATACAGATGTAGTGAAAAGAAGGGCCATCTGTACCCCAATGTTTATAGCAGCAATGGCCATGGTCGCCAAACTGTGGAAAGAACCAAGATGCCCTTCCACGGACAAATGGGTAAGGAAGATGTGGTCCATATACACTATGGAGTATTATGCCTCCATCAGAAAGGATGAATACCCAACTTTTGTAGCAACATGGACGGGACTGGAAGAGATTATGCTGAGTAAAATAAGTCAAGTAGAGAGAGTTAATTATCATATGGCTTCACTTTTATTTGTGGAGCATAACAAATAACATGCAGTACATGGGGAGATGGAGAGGAGAAGGGATTTGAGGGAAATTGGAAGGGGAGGTGAACCATGAGAGAGTATGGACTCTGAAAAACAACCTGAGGGGTTTTGAAGGAGTGGGGGGTGGGAGGTTAGGGGAGCCTGGTGGTGGGTATTAGGGAGGGCACGTATTGCATGGAGCACTGGGTGTGGTGCAAAAACAATTAATACTGTTACACTGAAAAGAAATAAAAATAAATTAATTAATTTTTTTAAAAAAGAAGAAAATGAGAATGGGGTATCAAAAGGATGTATGTTCTTTCTTGTTTATTGCAGAATTATTCACCATAACCAATATATGGGAAAAACCTAAGTGCCCATCAGTGTATGAATGGATAAAGAATTGTGCTATATATATACATAATGGAATATTTTTCAGCCACAAGAAAGAAGGAGATCCAGGCATTTGTGCCAAAATGGATGGACCTTGAATACCTTATGTAACTGAGATGAGTGGAACAGAACAAGACAAGTGCTATCTGATATCACTTAAACATAGGATCTAAAAAAGCCAAACTCGTAAGAACAGAAAATGAAATGGTGGTTAACAGGGACTGGTTGTGTGACAAAATTGGAGAAATGTTGTTTAAGGATACAAACTTGCAATGTGTAGTAAAGAGATCCTATAGATCTAATGCACAGTAGTGAATATATGCTACTATTTTGTATTATAATCATTAGACTTGCTAAGAGAGTAAATCCCAATTTTTCCAATGACTGAAAAGAAATAATCATGAAGTGATAGAAATACTAATTGTCACTCCATTAACAATCATATTACAGTATACAAATGCATCAGAGCATCATATGGCACATCATAAATTTATACAATGTTATATGTCACACATATTTTAATTAGAACAAAAAACAAAAGCCTGGCACATCAGTACAGAACAGAGCTCTGCTCTGATGTCACTTCCCTAGTCTAGTGAAGGTGGCCAATCATAACTTCAATGTTAGAACTTCCCTTCGAAATCATATTTTATACCTAATGTTCACAAAATCTAGTGTTTTGTGAGTATGTGTGTTAAAGATGAAAGAAAGATGTCTTTTGTCCTTTTTTTTCTACCTAGACAATGTCTTTTTATTCCCTATCCATGTTTGTTTATATTGATTCTGCTTATTATAAAAATGCTGAAATAAATATTATACATATATTTTGTAGATTTGTGTGAACACATCTATAGGATTAATTTTGAGAAATAAAATTGAGGGTGCTCACTTTGACAGCACATATACTAAAATTGGAAGGTAATGGAGATTAGCATGGCTACTGCACAACGTTGACACACTCATGAAGTGTTCTGTATTTTTCATAAAAAATAAATTTTTTTTAAACATGACTTTTTTCTTTTTATTTATTTGTCAGAGAGAGAGGGAGAGAGAGAGAGAGAGCACAGGCAGATAGAGTGGCAGGCAGAGGCAGAGGAAGAAGCAGGCTCCCTGCCGAGCAAGGAGCCTGATGTGGGACTCGATCCCAGGACACTGGGATCATGACCTGAGCCAAAGGCAGCCGCTTAACCAACTGAGCCACCCAGGCGTCCCAAAAAATAAATTTTTAAAAATAAAAAAAGAAAACTGTGGGAGATAGGGTATATACATTTTAAGGCTTTTGGCTTATCACTCATCTTTTAAGAGTACATATAGTAGTATCACATGGAGGTGTTACTTTGCATTTATTTTGTTTTGCCAATTCTGGAAATCTTCATTATTTTTACCTTTGTCAATATAATATACAAAATACATTTTTTTGTCTCAGATTTTACTTGCACAAATTCACTTAATATTTGCCCTAATGTTCATTGTTTTTAAGTGATATGAAGACAAAGAAGAAATAAAAGTAGAAAATAAACTCTACCATGTAGATTTGACATTAAAATTGAAGCTTGGATTTAATAAACAGGATATCAAAATCAGAACCATACAAATTTCCAGGCCCTACTCTGAGATATCCTGAGTCAGTTGTCCTGAAATGGTGTCTGATCCTCAGTAGTTTTTAAGTTCCCCAGATTATTCTAATGTGAAACCTGATCTAAAAATCACTAATTAGCTCATCCTCCATCTTTATTCTCCAAAGGAAAGTGCTATTCCTGATAATAAAAAAGGATCCTTGAAAGACAAAAGAGCTAGATTTGGAAAAGCCACTTGATACAAAATATTGAGCATACAATACAAGATATTTAAGCTTTGTTGGTCTCAGTTTTTATCTATAAAACCTAAAACAGGGGTACTTGGGTGGCTCAGTTGGTTTAGCACCTGACTCTCAGTTTCAGCTCAAGTCATGATTTTGGGGTCCTGGGATTAAGTCCCACATAGGGCTCTGCACTCAGCAAAGAGTCTGCTTGAGGGTTCTCTTCCTCTCTTCCTACCCTTCCCCCACTCATGCTTTGTCTCTAATAAATCAATAAATCTTTAAAAAAATAAAACCGGGATGAGTGGCTCACTCAGTTAAGCATCTGCTTCGGCTCAAGTCATGATCCTGGGATCCGGGACTGAGTTCCACATCGGGCTCCTTGCTCAGCAGGAAGACTGCTTCTCCCACTGCCTGTTGTTCCCCCACTTGTGCTCACTCTTGCTCTCTCTCTGTCATGTAAATAAATAAAATCTCATAAATAAATAAATAAACCCTAAAATATACTAAATGTCCACCTCACACTATTATTTGGAAGTTTATATGAGGTAATGTGTATGATTTTTTTTTGTTAAACTAATAGCTGCCTCTTAGTTATATTCTATTCATTAATTCATCTGTTATCACTAATTCACTAAGTATTTATTGAGTACTTACTATATACCAGATGCTAGGGATTATTAGAAAACAAAACAAGCTTCATGACCTTTTAGAGCTTAGATTCTGGAGGTGGAGGAGAAAACTAAAAATAAATAGATCCAGAGGTAGATAATATAATGGGAGGTAACATAAAGTATCATATAGAAAAATAAACAATGGAAATAAAATTAAAAAGTGAGAGGGCATACAGTCTTAGTTTGGATAATAAAAAAACTCTTGTGGAGGTAATATTTGTGTAAAGACTTCAATGAAATGAGGAAATAAACCACTGGAATATCTGCATAGAATGTCTCTGCAATGAATATTTCATTCAGAGATAATGAAATAGAGTTGGTATTCTTTCTGTTGTTTAGTTGTTGTTTCTTTATTTTGGTTTGAAGCTTGAATTTTTATTTGTTTGGTTGCTTTGGTTTGGTTTTGAGATTAGCTAGTAAGCTAGGCACCTAGTAATGTAGTATGGAAAGGAATAATGTAGACTTCATTTTTTGTTTTTTTGTTTTTAAGATTTATTTGTTTATTTATTTAAGAGAGAGAGAGAGAGAGAGAACACAGAGGGAGAGTGAAAGGGAGAAGGAGACTCCCAAATGAGCAGAGGGCCTGACATGGGTCTCGGTCCCATGACCCTGAGATCATGATCTGAGCCACCCAGCTACCCTGTAGACTGCTTATTATTTTAAAGGTGGAAAGAAATCATTGCAGGTCTTTAGAAAGTGGAATAATGTAAATAATCTTAAATTTTTTTTAAGAATGATTATTGAGTGGTGTAGAGGGCAAGAGTGAATACAAAGCATATAGTTAGGAGTCACTTTCATTTTGTTATACATTTGCCTAGACTAATATTGGAGAAGGTATTGAGAAATAATAATTTCAAAGATATATTTTTGAAATTAGAATCAACTTGCTTTGCTACTAGATATGCCACAGGGTTAAAAAAAAAAACTATGACACTTCAAGTTTTAAAAAATTCCAAGTTTTATAATACACTGAACAATAGACTTGATTTACATAATTTATCTCAATCTTAAAATAGCCCATCAAATTCAGTGACATTATGCCATTATAAAAATTAGGAAAGATTTTAGAGAATTTTAGTTTCTGGGCATCACACAAAGAATAAATTGTTTGTTTAATTTTGTTTTGATTTTACTCCACATTCTTGATATTGTAAGGAGTAATAAAACTGTTTTCATATTTTAAATGTTTTTCCACTGCTGATACTATTTTCAATCTCATTTTCAATGATGGGGAAACCCAAACACAGGTGAGATTATAAACAGAAATTGGTATTCAAGAAACATAAGATATGAACAGAAAATGATCAGCACTTTGTTGTTTCTGAGGTGTAAAGGGTGAGGTACAAAGTCTGGCAAGACAGGTTGAAGCTCCTGGGAGGGGGTTGTCCACCTTAATGAGTAGCATGGACCTGGCCATTGCACCAGCTATTCTCTTAAAACCAAAATCATTACTGCTAGATTTTTAGGTCAGAAGACTTGAAATTACTAGCCTCTTCACAGTCTGTGGGAAGTCACAAAAAATGAGCTAATTCTTTAAAAGTATATGCTTTACATAAAAAAAAAATCACTTTAGAACTGACCAAAATAGATCACAACTATTACATTTCCTGCCCAGTGTTGTTCTCATTTTTTAATTCTTGGATTGAAATAATTTACTGAAACCCCCTAGCTCTTTTCTTTAACATTTCAAAGGTCAATCATTAATTACTATGGATTAATGCAAAAATTATAGCTTTAAAGTCCTTAAAAGTCTACCAGTTTCATCTTTTTAATGTTTTGCGAATCTGTTTTCATTTTCCAGGAATATGTCAAAATTTCAAGTGTGGTTTAACTACCATGGTAACTGGCAACCAAGTCTGCTAATATAAATCAAAAAGTTACAGCTAGTTGCCTGAAGAAAATATTTCTGACTCTTTTTCTCCATCTATCTCTAACTCTATGACTATAACTCTATGACTTAATTTGTTCTGACAAGCAGCACATAATTTCTTTGGAGTGACTACCTCTTATATAAGGAAATCAAAGTAAAGAACATGAAAATAGTTGACAACAATGACCAGATTTTCACACATTCCATTCTATTTTAAAATTGTTGCTAAGTCACAGCACAGCTGGTTTTCCAGAGCATAAAGAAATAATTTACCATTTTCATCGTATTAATATGTCAAGCCACTTTCTCTTTACTGTGCACAGGAACTTAAGCCTTCCATGTCATGGGTTGGTATAATATCAACCTCTATTTTGGCCTGTGTGTGTTATACCTTATGAAATACTTTAGTATTGTTTTGTTTTGATTGGAATGATTGGAATGATGGAAAAATAAATGGTATTATCTACCATTTTAAAAGCTTGACTTCAGAAATACTTATTAACATGAAAATGTCAAGTCTGTAAACAAGGGAGACAGTTAAAAACAATTGTTCATTGTTCTATTTTACAATGAAAGTCTTCCTCAGCTGGTCACCTATATCACAAATATTTTAGAACAATAATACTGACTTACAGCTACCTCCAACTCTAAGAGAGTTTGAGTTATTAGTCTATGTTAAAATATAAAGTTATTTTATATTTTAGGTGTTATTTTCATTCTTGCCATTTGGTACTTACACACTTTGTAATTTGTTGTATTGTCTCTCTATCCTCCATTAACACCTCATTCCACAGAAGTTTTATTAGCTTTTTTGGACCTAACTGGTAATGGAATACGGAACAGTGGAGTTTTGTTGTTACAAAATAATCTCAAGGTGACCTCATGAAAAGCTCTAACCCCTCTCTAAGGCTCTCTGGAAATGGCCCTAAGTGAAAGGACTGGCAAAAAGCCTTCACAGCATACATATGTGCAAAAGAAGGATGTCTGAAGAAATCACACCCTCTCCTCCAGGAACTAAATGTTTATGAGGCTGAACCAGTATATGACAGAGATTATTATAATATGAAACCAAAGAAATCAGCTGGAATAAGAGCTTGCAAGATCTAACAGGGCATACAAGTACACCCCAGAGATAATCAGGATTTGGTCCCAGACCACTACATTAAAGCACATACCACAATAAAATGAGTCAAAATAATTTCTTGGTTCCCCAAGAAATAACATAGAAGTTATGTTTAGTCTATACTGTAGCCTATTAAGTATGCAACAACATTATGTCTAAAATGTACATACATACAATGTAAAATGTACAATGTACATACCTTAATTTAAAAATACTTTATTGCTAAGAAATGCTAAACATCATATGAACTTACAGCAAGTTGTAATCTTTGCTGGTGGAGGATCTTGCTTTGATGTTGACGGCTGCTGAGAGTGGTCAAAGTAGTAGTTGCTATTGGTTGGGGTGACTATGGCAATTTCTTAAAATAAGACAACAGTGAGGATTGCCACACTGATTTACTCTTTCTTTAACAAATGATTTATCTGTAGTGTGACGTTATTTTACTCAGAGTAGAAGTTCAAAAATTGGAGTCAATCCTCTCAAATCCTGCCACTACTTTATCAACTAAGTTTATGGAATATATAAATCCTTGGTTGTCATTTCAACAATCTTCACAATATCTTCACCAGGAGTAGATTCCATCTACTTTGGAATCTTCCTCTGCCCATTCTTAAGAAGCAACTCTTCATCATTTGAGTTTTGTCATGAGATTGCAACAAGTCAGTCACAGCTTCAGGCTTCACTTCTAAATCTAGATCTTTCTCTATTTCCACCACATATCCAGTTACTTTTGTCTTTGAAATTTCTAACCTCTCAAAGTCATCTATAAGGGTTGGAATCAGCTTCTTGCAAACTTCTGTTATTTTTTTATATTTTAACCTCTTCCCATGAATTAAGAATGTTCTTAATGGCATCTATAATGGTAGATCCTTCCCTGGAGGTTTCAATTTACTTTGCCCAGATCCACCAGAGGAAACACTATCTAGTACAGCTACAACTTTATGAAATGTATTTCTTTTTTTTTTTTTAAGATTTTATTTATTTATTTATTTATTTGACAGACAGAGATCACAAGTAGGCAGAGAGGCAGGCAGAGAGAGGAGGAAGCAGGCTCCCTGCTAAGCAGAGAGCCCAATGCGGGGCTCGATCCCAGGATTTTGGGATCATGACCTGAGCCGAAGGCAGAGGCTTTAACCCACTGAGCCACCCAGGCGCCCCATGAAATGTATTTCTTAAATTATAAGACTTAAAAGTCAAAATGACTCCTCGATCTATTGGCTTCAGAATGGATGTTGTGTAAGTAGGTATGAAACATTAATCTCATTGTACATCTCCATCAGAATTCTTGGGTGCCTAGGTGCATTACCAACAAATAGTAATATTTTGACAAATTTGTTGTTGTTGTTGTTTTTCTGAGCAAGTAGGTCTCAACGGTGGCTTTAATATATTCAGTAAACCATGCTGTAAAGATATATGGTATCATTCAGGCTTTGTTGTTCCATTTATAGACCACCGACAGAGTAAGTTTAGCATAATTCTTAAAGGCCCCAGGATTTTTGGAATGATAAATGAGCACTGACTCCAACTGAAGTTCACTAGCCATATTAGCCCCAAAGAAGAGTCAGCCTTGAAGGCTTGAGAGTCCATTGAAGCCCTGAAAACAGGTATTGATGTCTCTATAGACACTGAAGCCCTACACAGCACCATCTCCCAATATAAGGATGTTTTATCTACATTAAAAATCTGTTTAGTGAAGCCACCATTATGAATTATCCTAGCTAGATCTTCTGGATAACTTGCTATAACTTCTACATCAGCACTTGGCTGCTTCACCTTGTACCCTTTTGTTATGGAGATAGTGTCTTTTCTTAAACCTCATGAACCAACCTCTCCTAGCTTCAAAATTTTCTTCTGCAGTTTCCTCACGTCTCTGAGTCTTCATATGATTGAGGAAAGCTAGGGCCTTCCTCTGGATTAGACTTTGGTTTGAAGGAATGTTGTAGCTTGTTTGATTTTCTGTCCAGACCACTAAAACTTTTTCCATATCAAAAATAAGGCTGCTTCACTTTCTTATCACTTTCACTGGAGTAGTACTTTTCCTTTTCTTCAAGAACTTTCCCTTTGCATTCACAACTTGGTATCTGAACAAGACTAGGCTTTCAGCATTATCTTGGCTTTCAACATGCCTTCCTCACTAAGTTTAATCATCTCTACCTTTTGATTTATAGTGAGAGACATGTAACTTTTCTTTTCACCTGAATATTTAGGTATTCACTGTAAGGTTGTTAATTAGCCTCATTTTAATATTTTTGTGCCTCAGGGAATAGGAAGGTGTGAGGAGAAGGAGAGAGATGTGGAAATGGCCAATTGGTAGAGCAGTCAGAACACACCCCATTTATTAAGTTTATTGTTTTATGTGAGCGCAGTTCATGGTACCCCAAAGCAATTAAAGTAGTAACATCCAAGATCACTGATACAGAGCACCATAAAAATAATACTGAGGGCGCTTGGGTGGCTCAGTGATTTAAAGCCTCTGCCTTCGGCTCGGGTCATGATCCCAAGGTCTTGGGATCGGGTCCCGCATCAGGCTCTCTGCTCAGCAGGGAGCCTGCTTCCTCCTCTCTCTATCTCTGCCTGCCTCTCTATCTACTTGTGATCTCTAAATAATAATAATAATAATAATAATGAAATATTTTGAAATATTGTCTATTTCCCTGTGAAGAAAAAGAAATGATGCTCCCTGTATATGAGCAAAAAGACTATAGGGAAAACAAAATTTTAAAATATTGTGAGAATTACCAAAATGTGACACAGAGAAATCAGGAGCAAATGCTCTTGGGAAAAAAAAATAGTGCTAACAGACTTGCTTAATGCAGAGTTGCCAATAACTTCAATTTTCTAAAAAACACAATATTTGCAAAGCACAACAAAATAAAACACAATAAAATGTGTTATGCCTATGTTAAAGATTTTAGTGTTATCCTCAGAATATCAGGAAGCCACCTAAAGACATCAGGCGGAGAGATACATGATCTCATTTAGTTTCGGAAATGTCATTTTGGTTTTAGTGGAATAGGGCAAGAATAGATGTGAGACAATAGTGGTCAAAATGAATAAATGACAAATAAAGCCAGAATCGGCTTATTTTAAGGACCAGTATAAAGTTATTCCATGTCCACCAAAATCTTCCTACAGAGTAAATTTTGATTCTACAGTCAAAACAGCAGTCTTTGACCTTAAGGACATATCATGTATTAATATGCAAATATAGGAAGTGAAAGAATTATTACTTAATAAATACACAGTTTAGTTTTGCAAGATAAAGAGTTCTGGAGATTACCTGCAAACAGTGTGACTGTACTTGACACTACTGAACTGTATATTTAAAAAATGTTAAGATGGTAAATTTTATATTTTACCACAATTTTTTAATCAAAAAAGGGGAGATATATGTGAGTCGCTTAATTGTTTACAAAACACTTCTATTCATTGCTTTTTATATTTGATCTCATGAAGAAAGCAATATTAGTCTCATTAGCAGATCAAAATACTGAAACTTGGAGCAGTTAAATAAATTGCCTGAGGTTAAATGGATTTTTAAATGGAAAAACTCCATTTTTTTCCAGGATCTTTGATATATAATCCTGTATTATTTCTACTACTCCCCAAAAGTTCTGGAAACCTATTTTGGTTCAAGGAAAAGGTAGGAAAAGGTTCTACCATTGATTAAAAATTAGAGAACATATGTTAGAATTCAGGTAAGAGCTAATAATTTTAAAATGTCTAAGAGTCTTAAAAACAAATTTATCTACCTGAGGCCATATTTTTACCTGTGCTCATCCCTACCTGATATAATATTATCCTACTAAAAAAATATCTACTACTGACCCCAAATGCCCACAGCAGTCTTGAGAAAACAAAACAAAGCAACACACTCCATATTTCAAACTATATTACAAAGCTATAGTAATAAAAACAGTATGGTATTGGCATAAAAACAGATACATAGACCAATGGCACAGAGTACAGAGCCCAGAAATAAACCCATACATATAGGATCAATTAATTTATGACAAAGGAGACAAGAGTATACAATGGGAAAGGACAGTTTCTTCAGTGAATAGTGTTGGGAAAACTGGATAGCCACATGCAAAGGTATGAAACTGGACCACTTTCTTACACCATACATAAAAATTAACTCAAAATGGATTAAAGATTGGAACATAAGATGTTAAACCATAGAACACATAGAAGAAAATATAAGCAGTAAGCTCCTTGACATAGGTCTTGGCAATGAATTTTTTAATTCAATACCAAAATTGAAGGCATCAAAAGTAAAAATAAATAAGTGGGACTATATCAGACTAAAAGCCTTCTCTGCACAGCAAAGGAATCCATTAACAAAATGAAAAGGCTACCTACTGAATGGGAGAAAAAAACTTGTAAATCATATAGCTGATAAGGGGTTAAAACCCAAAACATATAAAAACTCTTACAATCAATAACAAACAACTGATTAAAAAATGGGCAAGGGATCTGAATAAAAACTTTTGCAATGGTATACTAATGGCCAACAGATATATGAAAAGGTGTTCAATATCACTAATAATCAGGAAATATAAATCAAAACCACAATGAGAGATCACCTCACACCTGTTAGTATGGCTATTACCAAAAAGACAGGAAATAACAAGTGTTGGTGAGAATATAGAGAACACTGACCTCCCATGTACTGTGAGAGGGAAGATAAATTGGTCTAGCCACTGCGGAAAACAACATAGCAGTTCCTCAAAAAATTAAAAATATGGGGCACCTGGGTGGCTCAGGGGGTTAAAGCCTCTGCCTTCAGCTCAGGTCATGATCCCAGAGTCCTGGGATTGAGCCCCACATTGGGTTCTCTGGTCAGCGGGGAGCCTGCTTCCCTCTCTCTCTGCCTGCCTCTATGCCTACTTGTGATCTCTGCCTGTCAAATAAATAAATAAAATCTTCCAAAAAAAATAAAAAAAGAAAATCTGTTTTACAGACCACACACACTGGAATATTATTCAGCCATAAGAAAGAATAAAATCTTGCTATTTGTACAACGTGGATGGATGTTAAGGATATTATCTTAGGTGAAATAATTCAGGCAAAAGCCAGTACTATATAACACTTACATGTGGAATCTAAAAACAATGACAACAAAAAGCTCGTAGACACAGAAAACAGACAGGTAATTGCCAGAGGTTAGGGCCCAATGGGTGAAGTTGATCAAAAGATACAAATTTCCAGTTATAAAATAGATAAGTCCTGGGAATGTAATGTACAGCATAGTAACTATAGTTAATAAGACTATATTGTATATTTGAAAATTGTTATGAAAGTAAATCTTAAAAGTTATTATCACAAGAAAAAAATTATAACTACATATTATGACAGATGTGAATTAGACTTACTGTAGTGATCATTTTATAATATGTACAAATGTGAAGTCAATATGGTATTCCCTGGAACTGGTATATGTCCATTATAGTTAAATTAAGGAAAAAAATACATATTACTGAAGAAAGACAATATCACTTCCCTGATTATCATAAGGAAAATTATGAAGACTGTGAAAGGAAATGAAATCAGTCTCAGGAAAAGAAGTAAAAGCATGTAGAAATAAATGAGCACCATTCAAATGAGAACAAGTTGAGGCTCATTTTTCAGAGCCTGCTGTCCAAAGGAGTCAGCCACTATCACTTACCTTTGACAGAGATTTCAGTCAGGGAGGGGAGTAGAAAAGCTGCATAATGAAAAAAAAAAAGAAAAGAAAAGAAAAAAGGGAAAGGCTGAAGCTGTGCTGTGAATGGAAGTTGTTGGCATGGGCAACCTGATGAGCGCTACCCAGAAGTAGGGCATTCTGTGTTCCTATATGATTTGTTTGGGGACCATACTTTCTCTGGTTGAACCTGAGACACAAAAAACTGGGGGAGCTGTCAATCACAAAATCTTGCCTATTCTGTGCTGTTTCAGAGGTTGTGATTTGGTTTCCTGGGCTGGTTACTACAGAGATTATAGGTCCTAATTCAGTTGTCACATATTATCTGTTGTATGTTCATTCTCACAATCATATGGAAAATATTTAGAGATTTCAGATGAGAAATAAACGTGAGAAAGTGAGCACACTGGAACTTTTTTATGTAGTAGCAAAAATTTCAATAGAAGTCAGAGCCCGAGGTGACCTCAAAAGGGAATCATGATGCTTATAAAACCTAGAATATTTAGAATAATTAAATGATGCTTAATTAAAACCAATATACACAGTTTTGGTCCAACAAGGAAAGAAAAGGGAAAAAATAAAATTAGCAAGAAAATATGTGGCTTTCATAATTTCTCTGTATTTTATTAGAAATAAGAGTTCCAGCTTCTCTTTCAAACACCTGTCAAGTTCTAGATGTCTGACTACTAGAAATTTCCATTATTCATTGAAAGAATAAATCACCAAGCAAACCCATTTTATAAAAAAATATTATGCAAAAACCTAAGTTGAAATACATTCAATGTATTTCCAATGGAGTTATTTTTATGGACTATGCAGTCATTCAGTTGTCTCAAACTTACTCAGCTGCATTTTTCTTTACTGTCCAATGAGTCAATCCACATAATAAAAGTAGTTAAAGCACACATTTAGAATTGTTATTAGAATATCATGTTAAAATCATTCCAGTTTAAGAATTGGTCAAAGGAAATAGTATTTCTTTATTTTCCCCATTCTTCCTCTTTCCTGTTTTTCCCATTCCTTCTCTCCAATTACTTTTTTTCTTTTCTTTCTTCATTTACTCCCTCTTCTTTCTCTCTCACTTATTTCTTCTTTTTTTTCCTTCTTATATTCTAAGATAGAAACATTTTCTTTCTTTGAGTTTACATGGATCATTATTCTTATGTTATGTACTTTCTGATGCTTTGACGTCCTGGGGCCTTGCTCACACAGGACAGACTGACATTCTTTTTTTTTTTTCTTCAGAAGTAGAATTTAATGATTCATCAGTTGCACATAAAATCCACTGCTCATTCCATCAAGTGCCCCCATTAATGCCCATTACCCTGTTACC
>PISX010033480.1:0-15038 GCA_004024625.1 Mellivora capensis | reverse complement strand
AAAAAAAAAAAAAAGCTACATTAATAGAAAATCCACAAACATCAAAGGGTAAGAAGTATATTAAAAACTTTATGCCATCAGGGAAATACAAATCAAACCGTAATTAGATACCACCTTACAGCACTCAGAATGGCTAAAATTAACAAGTCAGGGAATGACAGATGCTGGCGAGCACGCGGAGAAGGGGAACCCTCCTAAACTATTGGTGGGAATGCAAGCTGGTGCAACCACTCTGGAAAACAGCATGGAGGTTCCTCAAAAAGTTGAAAATAGAGCTCTCCTATGACCCAGCAATCGCAATACTGGGTATTTACCCTAAAGATACAAATGTAGTGATCCAAAGGGGCAAGTGCACCTGAATGTTTATAGCAGCAATGTCCACAATAGCCAAACTATAGAAAGAACCTAGATGTCCATCAACAGATGAATGGATAAAGAAGATGTGGTATATTCACACAACGGAATACTATGCAGCCATCAAAAGAAATGAAATCTTGCCATTTGTGACGACATGGATAGAACTAGAGGGTATTATGCTGAGCAAAATAAGTCAATCAGAGAAAGACAATTATCATATGATCTCCCTGATATGAGGAAGTTGAGAGGCAACGAGGGGGGTTTGGGGGGGTAGGAAAGAAATAAATGAAACAAGATGGGATTGGGAGGGAGACAAACCATAAGAGACTCTTAATCTCCCAAAACAGAGGGTTGCTGCAGGGAGTGGGGTAGGGACAGGGTGGTTGGGTTATGGACATTGGGGAAGGTATGTGCTATGGTGAGTGCTGTGAAGTATAAACCTGGCAATTCACAGACATGTATCCCTGGGGCTAATAATACATTATATGTTTATTAAAAAATTTAACAATTAAAAAAAAACCTTTATGCCAAAAGTGGAACAGCTAACATGGAAGAGATAAATTTCTTGATGCATAAATTATACAAACTGACACAAAAAGAGAAAAATCTCATAGCCAAATATACACACACACACACACACACACATATATATGTATGTATATATATGTGTGTATATATATATACACACACACATTAAAGAACTTGAATCTAAAATTTAAAACCTTCCCACAAACACTAGGCCCAGATGGCTTCCCTGCTGAATTTGATCAAGCCATTGAGAAAACAACACCTATCCTACACAAAGGATAGAAGATAGAAAAAGAGTATTTGCCAGTGGATATCATGAGACCAACATTACATCAATATCAATACCAAACACTAAATACTAAAATAAAATTACAAGCCTTAGGAATATAGATGAAAAAAATAAAAACTCAAAAATATATTCACAAGAGTAGATATACTTCCAGAACGACAGATTAAGACCTCAAAATTCATTCCTCTATAGAAGCAAAAAGAATACTGGAAAATTGGTGAAAATCAGCTTTATCAAAACTCTAGAAATGAACCTAAGGCAATAGTGCAGAAACATTTATTCAAGAAAAAAAAGGCCGAATCTAAATGAACACTCTGGCATTTTAACTCACCCTCTCCCATACCATGGTCTTCAAATCACAGTAAACTTAAACACCAACAACCTCACAATACACAAGTTGTGAAAACCAGCAGCCCAATAGCCATTAGAGAGGGCCATTTGGATTAGTCCAAAAAGTCCCATCCCAAGAAATAGTCACTATCTGGTAGCACCCTGGGGAGAAAAAACAAAAACAAAAACCATTCACAGTGTTTGTTATTATTTGTACTTCCTCAAAAGCTTGCTCAGAAGGAAAATTTCTATCCTAAGGATATATGTGGAGAAAAAACAAATGAGCAGCAGTTGTTTCTAATGCAGCTGCCTAAAGCAGCAATAGCAGTTGGAGTAAATAATAGCTAGTGAGGAGTAGAGGGGAAGGGAGGGGAAGGGAGGGGAGGGGAGGGGAAGGAAGGGAATAAAAGAAAAAAGAATAAAATGATAGAATTAGATGTTCATAGGAAATTTTATAAAGCTCTGACAAATTCCTGAAAATTTAGAAAAATCACACATATGTTCAGGGTGTGAATATGATCAGAAAAGAACAGAGAAGGCCCAAGTCTCACCTCTCATTGACTTTGATGCTTTGTATAAGCTGAATGTGAAGAAAGAATTCTAAGAGCAGTGAAGACATGTGCCAACACATACAGACCCCCTTAGCAAAGGATGGTTCAAGCATTTATAGAAATCTATTCCCAATCATTGACTAAGCTAACTGAGGAGAAACTTCAGTGGCGAAACAAGATTAAAAAAAAAAAAAGTGTGACACACACACACACACACACATTTTACAGAATTAGCCCCCAAAAAATCAGTAAAGTTACCTAACAGACAAAAAGAAGCAACAAGAACAATAACAAAACCTGAAGAGGTGGGGTGGAGGCAAGTGAGGGGAAATCTGATTTTCAGAGTTGGTGTATTATTTAACATACCCAGTTCTAAACAAAAATTTTTGAGACATGCAAAGAAATGGTAGTATATGCCATTCACAAGAAATAAAGTAGTCAACAGAAGGTGTTCCTGAGGAAACCCAGATGTGGACTAGACAAAGATTTCATAACATTACAAATCTATTTTATTTTTACTTTTTAATAAAGATTTTATTCATTTATTTGACAGAGATATCACAAGTAGGCAGAAAGGCAGGCAGAGAGAGAGGAGGAAGCAGGCTCCCCGCCCAGCAGAGAGCCCAATGGGGCTTGATCCCCGGACCCTGGGATCATGACCTGAGGTGAAGGCAGAGGCTTTAACCCGCTGAGCCACCCAGGCGCCTCTACAAATCTATTTTAAAAACTAAAGAAACACATATCTGAAGAATTAAAGAAGATGAGAATAATGCTTCACCAAATAGCGAATATAAACAGAGATAAAAATTGTAAAAAAAAAGAACCAAGTAGAAATTCTATAGTTGAGAAGAAAAATAACTGAAATAAAAATTAAAAAATCAGTAAGTTAACAGTAAATCTGAACTGGCAAAAAAGGAATCAGCAAACTTGAGAATATTCTGTCAGAGGTAACTAAGAAAAAACAATTAAGAAAAATAGAGTCCACTGATCAATAAGTTATTATCAAATGTACCCAATACTCATGAGAGTTCCAGGAGAGATAAAAAGAGTAGAAAGACGATCTGAAGAAATGGTTGAAAACTTGCTAAATTCGATTCTACATGAATAGAAGCTCAATGGCTTCTTGATAAGATAAACTCAAAGACAACCAAATCTAGACACCACATAGCCAAACTGTCAAAAATAAAAATATGGAATCTTAAAAGTAGCAAAAGAAAAACAGGAGATTGCATATAAAAGATTCTCAGTAAGATTAGTAACTAATGGGGTGCCTGGGTGGCTCAGCTGGTTAAGCGTCTGCCTTCTGGCTCCCAGCTCAGTGGAGAGTCTGCTTCTCCCTCTCCCCCTGCTTGTGCATGTTCTCTCTCAAATGAATAAATAAAATCATTAAAAAGGTTAATAACTAACTTCTCATCAGAAACCCTGGAGGGCCAGAGAGTAGTGGGATGACATATTGAAAAGACCGAAAGAAAAGTATGTCAGCATAATTAATTGTTTTTTACTCTGTAATGTACTTAAAAAATTACAAGAGAAATCCAGACATTCCTAAATTAAAAAAAAAAAATCTGATTCTAGCAAAACTGTCTCATAAGAAATAAAGGGGTATAAAAGAAAAGGACACTAGACAATAACTAGAATCCATGTAAAGACTAAAGAGCATAACTAAAGATAACTCCATAGAAAAATACAAAAGACAATATGCACTTTTTATAACTCATTTTTTCCTCTATCTGATTTGAAACATAAAAGCATGAAGCAATAATTTTAAATCTCTATTGAAAGGCTTAAGATGTTTAAACATGCAATTTGTATGACAATAGCCCAAAGGAGAAGAGAGAATAGAGCTATATTACAGCAAAGTTTCTGTACAATTTAGTAATTAAGTTGGTATAATTCAAATTCACTTAAGATGTTAATTTTAATCTCTAGGGCAAGTACTAAAACTGAAATAAAATATTTTTTAAAGAAACAAGGGAATTAAATGTACATTACAAAAATATTGACCTAACACAAAAAAAAGTAATAATGAAGTAGAATATGGGAAAAAAGATGAAATTATATAGAAAACAAAGACCAAACTGGCAGACATAAAACCTACATTATTAATTACATTAAGAGTGGATTTGGGGGACGGGGGAGTATATAGTTCAATGAATTTTAAGCGTATGTAGATTCAGACATGCTTATAGAAGTAAGTATTCATCCTAAAACTCTTCTGCTACTGCTTTATAGTCACCCTCTTCCTCACATTATTCCTGGCAACCATGGATTTGTTCTTCAGTCCCTATAGTTTTTCAAGAACGTCCTATAACTAGACTCATGCAGTATGTAACCTTTCAATACAATGTGTTTAAGTTCATCTAAGTTGTTGCATTTATCAATTGTTTGTTTCTTTTTATTGTAGGCAGAGTATTCCATTGATGTACATCCATAGATGTACTCTAGTCTCTTTATCCATTTATTAGTTAAATGACATTTGGGCTGTTAACAGTTCTTGGCAGTTATGAACAGTACTACAAACATGTGTACAAGGCTTGTAAATTTCAATTGTAAAATTTCAATTCTCTAGATACCCAAGAGTGGGACTGTTCAGTACTATAGTATGTACATGCTTAACTATTTAAGGAACTATATTATCAAAAATATCCCAGCTATTCAGCATTTATATTCTCCCCAGCAATGTAGAGTTCCAGTTGCTTCATATCCTCATCAACACTCAGCCCTGTATTATTCATTTTCACCTTCTGATAGATCTGAACAGATTTTACAGATTTTTAAATAAAAATAAATTTTTATTTTTAATAAATAGATTTTTAAAAATCTTTGTTCAAAACCAGAGATTGTCAGAATGGATAAAAACATGACACAAATATATGTTTCATTTAGCAAGCAAACGTCACATGCAAAGAAAAAAGTTGTAAATAAAAGCATGGATATGGATACATGATGCAAACAAAGAAATAGTGGTTATTCTAATATCGGCAAAATGAATTTTAAGACAAAAATTAAGGACAAAGAAGAACATTTCATAATTATAATAGGATCAATCCATAAGTTAGATCTAATAATTATAAACATGTATACACCTACCAACAAAATAGCAAAGAACATGAAGCAAAAGCTAGCAAAATTAAAAAGAGAAAATAGATAACTTAACAGTGGAAGATGTCAATAGCCCATTTGCAGATAGAACAGTAGGAAAGAACGTCAAGGAAACTGAAGAGTTGAACAGCACCAACTAGTCCAAACATGTATGTAACATTCCAATCAACAACAGAATACACATTCTTTCCATGTCCGTACAAAATATCTCCCAGGATAAACCATCTGTTAGGCCATAAAAGACAACTCCACAAATTTAGAATGATTTAAATCACACAAATTATTTTGTTCAATCACCATGAAATTAAATTAGAAATCAAATACAGAAAGAGTTGGGAAATCTGTAAATGACATATGGATTAAAGAATATGCAAGGAAGGTAAATTAGAAAATGCTTTGTGAGGAGTGAAAACAAAATACAGCATACCAAAACATATGGTAGACAGCTAAGTCAAGGCTTAGAGTAAAATTTATAGCTGTAAGTGCCTATATTAGAAGAGAATTAAATCAATTACCTAACCTTCCATATTAAGAAACTAGAAAAGGAAGAGCAGATTTAAACCCAGAGTAAGCATAAGGGAGAATTACAAAGTTTAGAGTAAAAATAAATGAAACAGAGAAGAAATGGTAGAAAATATTTTCTGATCTTATCCTGATGAAGACTTGTACTCTGAATGTATAATGAGATTTTACAACTCTACAGTAAAAGGACAAATAATTTAAAAAGGGAGCAAAGGATTTGAATAGATATTTCTCCACAAAAGATATACAAGTAGTCAGTAACTACATGAAAAGAGGCTCAAAATCATTATCATTCAAAATCATTCTAAAGGAAATGCACATCAAAACCATAAAGACATACCATTCACATCTACTAGGATGTCCAAAAGAAAAATGACAGTAACAAATGTCGGTGAAAATGTAGAGAAATTGGAATCCTCTTTGCCAGTGGAAATGTGAAATACTACAGCCATTTTGGAAAACATTTTGTACTTTCTCAAAATGTTAATGCTACCATATGATCTAGCAATTACACTCCTAAGCATACATCTACACAAAAACTTATATACAAATGTTCATAACAGCATTATTCATAATGGTGAGGGGAACAAATGTTTAATTGATAAACAGATAAAATGTAACCTCTGTATTATTTTGTAATAAAAAGAAATGAAGTATTAATATATACTGTAAGGAGGATGAACCCTGAAAGCATGTTAAGTGTGAGGTCAGTCACAGAACATTACATGTTGTAGGAATCTGTTTATAGGGAGTGCCGAAGTAGGTGAATCCTTAGTGATGCAAAGTGGATTAGTGGTTTTCTGGCAATGGAGGAGGAAGAAATGGTAAGTGTTTGGCACAAGAACAGGCAGGTAGTGAATGTGTGGTTCCTTTTAGGGTCATGAAAATGTTCTAGGGGTGCCTGCGTGGTTATTAAGCATCTACCTTTGGCTCAGGTCATGATCCCAGGGGCCTGGGATCAAGCCCCACATCAGGCTCCCTACTCCATGGGGAGTCTGCTTCTCCCTCTCCCCCGCTTGTGTTCCCTCTCTCGCTGTCTGTCAAAAACAAACAAACAAAACAAAAACAAAATGTTCTAAAATGAGATCATTGCGATGATGCAGAATTCCATGAATACACAAAATGACCCATAAGTTGTGCACTGTAAAAGAGAAATTTTATGGTATGTGAATTATATCTCAATAAAGCTGTTCTGAAAGATGTATTGATGAGTAGAATAAAAAAGCATATATGAAAGTACAATATCCCTTAACCAAGTAGATTTTATCCCAGGGTTTGACCTTTTAAGTCCAGAACCTCAATTTTATCAGTATATTCAGATCTAATGGGGTTTTTATCTAAATACAGTTGAGATACAACCACGAAATATATAAAACCACAGCATTAATTTAAAGTGAGGAAGAATCCTATTCCTAAGTATTTACCCAGGAAATACAGAAATTTACCCTCATACATTAACTTGTTTGTGAATGTCTATAGTGACTTTGCTTATATAGGATCACCAGAAACTAGGAAGAGCCCAAATATCCTTCAATAAATGAACAAATATAAAAACAGTAGTGTACCAACATACATCATTCAGTGATAAAAAGAAACCACTAATACCCATCTCAAAATGGATGAACCTGAAACACAGTATGATAGTAAAAATA
This sequence comes from Mellivora capensis, assembly GCA_004024625.1. Lineage (NCBI taxonomy): Eukaryota > Metazoa > Chordata > Mammalia > Carnivora > Mustelidae > Mellivora > Mellivora capensis. The sequence continues at coordinate 7,707 of PISX010033480.1, read as the reverse complement.
GATCCCAAAGGCTATATGGAAAAAGCAAAATTAAGGAAAGAGAAAACCCATCAGTGGTTGTCAGTGGCCAGGGTTAGGGGCAGTGGTTAAATAGAACAGAATACAAGAGAAATATTGTGTGACAAGACTGTTTTCTCTTGATTGTGGTGGTAGTTACATAACTGTCAAAACTCGGAATTTTATACTAAAAAATTAGTTTTATGGTATGTAGGCTATACCTTCCAAGAATGAATTGATGAATATATGTATGTATGTATGTATGTATATGTATACAAACACACACACACACAGAAAGAAAGAGGAGGGTAGAAAAGAGGGAGAGAGAATAGACAGCATAGTTAAATTGAATGAATGGATTATGGAAGCATGGATGGACAGACAGATAAGGGAGTTTTCTCATATCCCATATCCTTACATATATCTCGTGTCAATATTTGTAAAAGGGAGGAATAAATGCAATCTACCTACCCTTATATTTCCTATATTGCCTTCATCTCCTGTCAAAAGAAAGTACCTCTAAGCAAAGAACCAGGGAACCTATGTTTTCTGAGAGTAGATACCACTAGGGAAAATAGAATTTATGAGCTATGGATATCTAAGAGTGTCAGATGGAATCACCATCAATAAATGAAAGAAGCTGCAGACAAGAAAAACACTAAAGACACACATGATTGCATTTCAACCCTCTGAAAACTTGACTTTTGTTGCCAAGTTAAACGCCTGCAGGATGCTACACCCTGGGGATGGAGTAGTTCTCTCCTCTATGCTCGCCTTCTTTTTGAGGATATCATCTCTGCCTCTTCTCATACATATTTAGAACTTCTTTCCAAACAATAATTTTTAGCCATAACCAGAAGTTAATACTACCTGCCGGTCTTATCATTAGATGTGGGCTAGCACAAGTACCCATGTCTCATTCTTCAACTCCATGTATTAAAAATAACCTCTAAACTTGAAGGGAACAAAAGTAATCTGTAGGGTTTAATAACTGATAAGGAAATAATATAATTTCCAGAATGCTCTGTAAAGCAATGGAAAGTAAAATAAAATTAAAATAAAGATAACTTCAAAACAACAACCTTCTTTTAAAGAGTCCAGTTGGAGGAGACTCTGGGATGAAGGCTCATTCATCATCCCTGTACTCATCAGCTTATGAAAAATTATGGTGTTAAAAAGGCCCACTGTCTCTTACAGATATAAAGCCAGAAAATCAATTTGTGAATCATGCGAAGTAATGGCAAGTACTAGCAATGAGGTATTGTACAAGACTTTAAGTTTCTTTTCACCCATTCTTAATGGCATGGGAAGTAGGAAGTTTGAGATCAAAAAACATTTTTATACAGAACTGGTTTAGAATGAGTTTGCCAATCTATAAAACCTTGAATTTTTTTTAGTTCTTTAGGCAGAGAAGTTTTCTTTTTAGCAGATAAGCTCGTCTTATCTCTTTTGTAATGTTTATATATCCTTATATAATTTTCAATTTAAGGTTTTTTCTTTCATTCATTTCTGAATCATTTCTATGCTTTTACCAGTTGTGTCTTATGATGAGCAGGAAAAACACTGTTTACATAAAAATGATAATGCAGTGATTTATTGAGCTTAAGTGAAAAAAGCTGGTTACTAACCACTAATTCAAAGACTAACTTATTTGTATTTTTCCAGTTTTCATTGTGATAAAATACTCTAAGATAAAATTAATGCCTTAACCATTTTAAGTGTACAGTTACCTAATATTAAATGTATAAGTTTGTACAACTATTACCACTATCCATCTTCATAACTTTTACATCTTGCAAAGCAAATTCTTTACCCATTAAATTAACTCCCTTGCTCTTCTTGCCCCATCCCCTGGAAATCATCATTCTAACATCTCTGTAACTCTGACGCCTCAAAATGCCTCAAATGCACAGAATCACACAGTATTTGTCTCTTTGTAACTTGCTTATTATGCTTGCATCGTGTCCTCACATGCTTTAGCATATGTTAGAATTTCCTTCCTTTTTAAGCCTAAATAATATCATTTTATGTATGTGCATTTATTTCAGTTATCTATTCATAGATGGACACTTGGGTTGCTTCTACATTTTAGCCACTTTGCATAATGCTGCTATGAACGTAAGTGTATGAATATCTTTGAGACTCTACTGTAAATTATTTTGGTTATATACCCAGAAGTGTAATTGCTGGATCATATGGCAATTCTATGTTTAACTTTTTGAGGAACCACATACTGTTTCCCTCAGCAACTGTACCATTTTACATTCCCACCAATAGTGCACAAGGGTTCCAATTCTCCACATTGTTACCAACACTTGATATTTTCTCTTCTTTTGATAGTACCTAATGAACATGAGATAGCATCTCATTATACTCTTGATTTGCATTTTCCTAATGATTACTGATATTGAACATCTTTTTATGTGTTTATTGGCCATTTTTAGATCTTTGGGGGAAAAAAGCTGTTCAAGTCTTAGTCCATTTTTAAATATGGCTATTTTATTCTTGAGATCTAGTTCTTTATTTTGGATATTAACCCCTTCTAGATATGATTTGCAAATATTTTTTTATCATTCTGTAGGTTAGCTTTTATTTTCTTGATATTGTCTTTTGAGACAGTTTTTAATTTTTATGAAGTATAACTTACCTATTAACCCACTGAGCCGCCCAAGCGCCCTTTTTTTTAAGGTTTTATTTAATTGCTATGAAATTTTTGCCCTATGTTTTCTTCTTAGTTTTAAGACTTAGACCTAAATCTTTGATCCATTTTAACTGAATTTTTTATATGGTTTTTATTAACAATCCAATTTCATTCTTCGGTATCCAGTTTTGCCAGTACCATTTGTTGAAAAGACTTCCCTTTTCCCATCAAATGATCATTGGCGTACTTGTCAAAAATTATTTGGCTATGTATGAAATGGTTTATTTCTAAACTCTCTATTCTTCACTAGTTCACGTGTATTTTTTTATGCCAGTATCACCCGGTTTTTATTACTATAGCTTTGTAGTAAGTTTTGAGATCAGTAAGTGTGAGTTCCCTCATTTTGGGGGGTTATTTTTGTTTGTTTTTTTGTTCTCTTCCTTCAAAATGGTTATAGAAGCTCTTTAGATTCCATATGTATTTTAGGGTGGGTTTCTCTGTTTCTGAAAAAAAAAAGTTGATTCTGGTTTAAGATTTTATTTATTTGACAGAGATCACAAGTAGGCAGAGAGGCAGGCAGGGGGGTTGGGGAAGCAGGCTCCCTGCTGAGCAGAGATCCCGATGTGGGGCACGATCCCAAGACCCTGGGATCATGACCTGAGCCAAAGGCAGAGGCTTTAACCCACTGAGCCATCCAGGTGCCCCCCAAAATCAACTTTTTAGAGAGACTGCATTGAATCTGTAGATCAGTTTGGGTAGTTTTGATATCTCAATAATATTAAGTCTTCTAATCTATTAACATGGAATAGGTTTTTATTTATGTCTTCATTTCACTCAGCAATGTTTTATAGTTTTCAGTGTAAAAGTCTTTCACCTACTTGGTTAATTTCTTATTATTCTTTTGATGCTATTGTTGCTATTGATGCTATTGATGCTATTGTTGCTATTGTTGTATTTTTTTTGCAATTTCGTTTTCAGGTTATTGTTAGTACACAGAAATGCAACTGACTTGTGGGTTGATTTTGTAATCAGCTACTTCGCTGAATTATTAGTTCTAACAGGTTGTGTGTGTGTGTGTGTGTGGTAGGAATTTTAAGGTTTACTACATAGGAGATCTTGTCATCTATTAAAAGAAATTTTTTTCATTCCTTTCTAGTTTGGATACCTTTTATTTTTCTTGCCTAATTGCTCTGACTAGAACCTCAAATGTTATGTTTAATACGAGTAGTTAAAGTGGGTATTCTGACCTTGGAGGAAAACTTTTCTGTCTATTCTCATTGAGTTTATTTGCTGTGGGTGTTCCATATATGGCTCTTATCATCCTGGGGCGTTTCCTACTATTTCTAGTCAGTCAGGTATTTTTATCATATGGTGCTGAAATTTTCAGATGATTTTTGTACATCAGTTAAGATGACCCCCCCCTCCATTCTACATTGATTTTCATGTATTAAGTGATCTTTGCAAACCAGGAATACATTCTACTTGGTCATAGTGCACAATTCTTTTAACAGGCTGCTCAATTCAGTTTGCTAGTATTTTTTGAGGATTTTCACATCAATATTCGTGAGGAATATTGATCTGTAGTTTTCTTTTCCTATAATGTCTTTGCTTGTCTTTGGTATCAGAGTAATGCTGGTCTCACAGAGTGAGTTAAGAAATATTTCCTTCTCAATTTTTTGGAAGAGTTTGTGAAGAATCATGGTAATTCTTCTTAAATGTTTGGTAGACTTCACCAATAAATCCGTCAGGTCCAGGGTTTTCTTTGTTGGGAGATTCTTGATTACTGATTCAATATCTTTACTACTTATGGGTCTATTCACATTTTCTACTTCTTCATGATTTACTCTTGATAAGTTCTGTATTTCCAGGAATTTGTCTTCTTCATCTAAGTCATCCTATTATCCACAGACTCAAAATTTTAGTTCTTGAGAGTCAGTAATATTTTCATTCTTTTTTTTACTAATGTCTTTTTTAAATCTTTAAAAAAATCTCTAAAAAAATCTTTAAAAATCAAGCTAAATTTTTGTCAATTTTGCTAATCTTTTCCAAGAACCAACTTTTGATTTGTCTTTCCTTTTTTGTATTCTTTATCTCTGCTCTAATCTTTATTATTGTCTTCTTTTTGCCAGCTTTAGGTTTAGTTTGTTTTTTTTCTAGTTGCTTATTGTGTAAAGTTAGGTTGTTGGTTTTTTTTTAATGTAAACATTTATAGTGATAATTTTCCCCTTAACACTCCTATGCATCCCATGTTTTGGCACATTATGATTCCATTTTTTCATCTGTATGTATTTTTTAACTTCAGTTGTGATTTCTCTGAAGCATTAGTGGGTTAAAGTGTGTTTAATTTCCACACATTTGCAAAGTTTAGTTTTATTTCAGTTAGTGATTTCTAAACTGCAGCTATTATGGTCAGAGAAGATCTTTGTGTAATGTCTTTTATAATCTACTGGGATTTAATTTGTGGTTTAATACATGTTCTTTCCTGAAAAATGTCCCTTGTGCACCTGAAAGGAACATATATGCTGCTGTTGGACAGAATGCTTTTCTTTCTTAGACCTAGTTAGTTTATTGTGTTTAGTCCTCTATTTTCTTATCTCCTTTCTGGTGCTTCTATCCATTACTAAGTACGAAGTACTGAACTCTCCTATTACTACTATAGAACTGTGTTTCTCCTTTCAAATCTGTTTTTGCTACATATATTTGATGGTCATTATTAGGTACATAAATGTTTTATCTTCTTGCATTGAAACTTATTTATAAAATGACCTTCTCACCTAATATTTTTTTTCTTTTATCTCAAAGCCTATCTTGTCTGATATTAGAATAGCCACACCTGATTTCTTCTGGTTACTATTTGCATGGACTATCTTTGCCATTGAGTCAATTTTAATCTATTTGTGTCTTTGGCTCTAACATCGATTGTGAATACCATATTGTTGAACCTTCTTTATCTGTTCTGTAAATATTTGTATTTTGATTTGGAGATTTTAATATGTTTACATTTAATTACTGATGTACACATAAAACTAATGCAACATTGTATGTTAATCTTAATTCAACAAAAAAGTAATTACTAATAAAGAAGAACTAACTTCTGTCATTTTGCTAGTTGTTTTCCATATGCCTTAAAGCTTTTATTTCTTTCATTACTATCTTTTGGGTGTAGAGGATTTTTTTAACATTGTAATGTTTAAATTCCTTTTTCGTGTCCTTTTGTATATATTATCTAGCAATTCTCTTTGTAGTTACCATGGAGATTACATTTAATATCCTAAAATTATAATACTCAAATTTGAATTTATGCCAGCTTAACTTGAGTAACATACAAAAACTGCTCTTTTTCATAGTTCTTTCCACACATCTTTTGGTTGTTGTTGTCACAAAATTACAACTTACACAGTCCATGTCCTAAAATGGAAGCTAATAATTCTTTTTAAAGGTCTCTTAAATTATGTAGAGAATAAAATGTAGAGCTACAAACTCAAGTTACAATGATAATACCTTTTAGGCTGTTTTAAGATGTATTATTATCTTAAATCATGTAGAAAACAAGAAGTAGAGTTAAAATTCATTGTTACAATTCTAGCTTTTATAGCTGTCCATATATTTACCTTTATGGAGACACTTCTTCATATGGTTCTGAGTAGTATGGACACAGACACACTGTCTAGTGTTCTTTAATCATTTCATCCTGCAGGACCCCCTGGAGCACTTCTTTGTATGCCTTGTGAATTTTATTGAAAAATGGATATTTGAGTCTAATAATGTGGTAACTCTGGAAATCATGTTCTCCCCATTCCCCAGTTTTTACTGTCTTGTTACAGGCTGTCTGAGACAAGAATCAGCCTAAGGTGTAAACAGTCTTTCTAGGACTTTTCTAAGCTTGTACCTTTCCCTAGGCATGTATGGTCACTTTCTAATTTTTCCTTGGATATGCAGCTACCTTCTAATGCCCTAGTCTTTCTTTCTTTCTTTTTTTAAGATTTATGTATTTATTTGACAGAGAGAGATCGAGAGATCACAAGTAGGCAGAGAGGCAGGCAGAGGGGGGCGGGGAAGTAGGCTCCCTGCTAAGCAGAGAGCCCGATGAGGGGCTCTGTTGCAGGACCCAGAGACCATGATCTGAGCCAAAGGCAGAGGTTTAACCCACTGAGCCACCCAGGTGCCCCTAATGCCCTAGTATTTAATATCTGGTTACCACAAAGGGAAAAAGAAAAATGAAAGAAGAGGAGAAAAAAGGGCCTTAACCCTTTAAATAACCTACAGATCATTCCTGCCTGAGGGAAGGGGCTTGCAACAATGGCAGAAGGTCCAGCATCAATGGCCATCACACTCTTTGCATCTCTGATCAGAAGCAGCCCTTAGTGGTCACAGCACAGATCCCCAGTATTTGGAGGATGGGTCCTTTCTGTCCATCCTGGTTTCTATAACCTGTGTGCATGCAGGCTGTTCCAGGAACGTATGCTCAGTTTCCTGCCACAGGTCTGAGGGTGGGAGATAGGTAGCTAAAATTGACCAAAATTAACTAGAATTTAGCATGGAGGCCTATTTGAAGAAATAATGATGGAAAACTTCCCAAATTTGATGGAAGACATAACTATAACCATCCAAGAGGTTGAATGTACAATAAGATATACTCATGGAGTACACTGTTTTCTTGACTTACTCTGCACCTGCCTTAGTTGCCTTAAGCATCTTTAAGACATCTGTTTTAAAGTCTTTGTATAAAAAAGAGAATTACAGACCAATATCCTTGATGAACACAGACGCGAAAATTCTCGCCAAAATACTAGCCAATAGGATTCAACAGTACATTAAAAGGATTATCCACCACGACCAAGTGGGATTTATTCCAGGGCTGCAAGTTTGATTCAACATCCGCAAATCAATCAATGTGATACAACACATTAATAAAAGAAAGAACAAGAACCACATGATACTCTCAATAGATGCTGAAAAAGCATTTGACAAAGTGCAGCATCCCTTCCTGATCAAAACTCTTCAAAGTGTTGGGATAGAGGGCACATACCTCAATATTATCAAAGCCATCTATGAAAAACCCACCACAA
>PISX010033479.1:0-15039 GCA_004024625.1 Mellivora capensis | reverse complement strand
GAAAGAAATTGCTGTGGCTGATATCAAAGAGGTTACTGCCTATGTTCTCCTCTAGGATTCTGATGGATTCCTGTCTCACATTGAGGTCCTTTATCCATTTCAAGTTTATCTTTGTATACGGTGTAAGAGAATGGTCAAGTTTCATTCTTCTACATATAGCTGTCCAATTTTCCCAGCACCATTTATTGAAGAGACTGTCCTTTTTCCAACTAACTCTCTCTTAATCAGTGAGTTCCTGTTTGTGCCTTGTAATTTCCATCTATGAGTTTCACCTCAGAGAAAGCTGCCTCTCACCTCCATACTGATTACACCCTGAAGTATAGAGATTCCTTTTGGAGACTAGCTTTGCATTTCTTCTTCTGGAGCTCTACAAGTTTCTCCAGTTCACCCCAGCTTTATCTTAAACTTGGATTATTCCAGTTCAGGTCCCACAGGCAGCCTAGACTGGATTTCCAATTTCTGTGGGTCCTTCCACCCACGGCTCAGAGCAGATAATCTGTTTCCGTGCCGCATCACCACGTGATATACCAGGCCTGTCTCTGGACCAGAGTTTCCTAGCTCCCTTCATGAACTGAAAAAACTATTTGCAGATCTATTTCCGCATTGTACAAAGAGCTTTAGACATTAGCTTTATATATCCATGCAACTACCTTTAACCTACCTGGCATCAATCATCACTCATTATAATGAATTAAGTTCTCCCCCTTTCCTGCTACTTAGAGATACTCTGTTCTGACATTTGAACTCAGCTTTATAGCTAATATTTTATAACTTCTTTTGTAGCTGGCATTCGTTTGTATTTCAAGTTAGAAGATACCTTCCTTACATCTGCTTAGTCAACCAGCCTTTCCAGAAATCAATACTGTAGCTGAAAAAGTAAATTTGGGGATCCTTATAGGTTTTTGCTTAATACCTTATTGAAGTACTGTTTTGTAAGAAATAGACTCATTTATCTGAATTATCAAACTTCCGTTTCTGTTGAATCTTCTGTTTTTTGTGAACTTTTTTTTAACATTAAGAAACACTTTGTTGGGATGCCTGAGTGGCTCAGTCAGTTAAGCGGTTGCCTTCGGCTTAAGTCATGATCCAGGCTCCTGGAATTGAGTCCCACATCAGGCTCCTTGCTCTCTGGGGAAATTGCTTCTCTCTCTGCCTCTGCCTGCTTGTGCTCGAGTGCTCTCCCTCCCTCTCCCTCTGACAAATTTAAAAAAAAAAAAAAGAAAGAAAGAAAGAAATGTGAAAAATGAAAAGAAAAAAATTGTGAAAAATGATACAAGATCATAAGTCTGTTTAAACTACTACATGTGATTAGTAAATGGCAGACACATAGTTGAATATCACTTACTTTGGCAGACAAAATATGAGGGAGAAGGGCTTGCTTGCCCTTCTTGATTAAGAGTTCAAATCTTTACGTCTTCTACTAAAAAGAGATCTGAGTGAATTTTCAGACTCAGATATTAGGGACATCCTTCCTCCTTTCAAAAGCCATATGAAACTACCACCTATGAATTTGCCTAAGTCATTTTATATATCTTTATATATCGAAACAGTTTTTGCCTTTGGTGTGACTAACATGTCCAATATTCAACCTATTAATCTATTTCCCTATTATAAGTCCTTAACATAAATATGTGAAAGTAGATTTTGAAAAACACTATTTTGAGAGAAACTATTTTTCTTCTTGTTTTTTATTATTATTTTATTTTCCTGCCTTCATCTCACTCTGATTTGGGGGCAATTGCTGATTTGGGGGTATTTCTTCTAAAAATCTCATTTTACGTGACATTTTTTAAAGAAGTAGCAAGCATATGTGTTAAGATTCCCAGTTCTGGGGTCAGACTGCCTATGTTTTGAATCAGCCTCCACCACTTACTATGAACTGAGTTACCATAGCAAGCTTTTTATTTTTATTTATTTTTATTTTTTTTAAAGATTTCATTTATTTATTTGACAGACAGAGATCACAAGTAGGCAGAGAGGCAGGCAGAGAAAGAGGAGGAAGCAGGCTCCCTGCCAAGCAGAGAGCCCGATGCGGGGCTTGATCCCAGGACCCTGGGATCATGACCTGAGCCAAAGGCTTTAACCCACTAAGCCACCCAGGCGTCCCCATAGCAAGCTTTTTAGCCCTTGTGTTCTCATATTCTGCATCAAGAAAATAGGAATGATGATGCTGGTAATAATAGAGCCTACCACATAGGGCTGTTACAAGGACTAAATGAATTAATACACATAAAGCACTTGGAACAGCCCTCAGTTTATGTTAATTATTATTATTACATTTCAAATTTCTGTGAGGCTTTTTGCACAGGCATCTCTAGAAAGTGTTCCTAGCCATAACCTAGCCTAATGATTTTGTGGTTTTATGGGAAAATCTCAAGGCACAATATCTTGAGGCATATAGAAATAATCCTATGTTACCACTTTTCATGATCTCTTGCTTTTTTCATGAATGGATGCCTTAAAGGTAATGAATCCAAATAACCCTCATTTTTTTTTTTCAATCAAAACCCTTTGTTGAGACTATTTACAGGAACTCTCTTGGGAATGAAGGGAGTTGAGGCAACAGAAGAACCCTTCAGCTTTGTGGCCAGAGAGGGCCCTCACCCCAGCCCTACTGGTCCTGTGGCCAAGATAAACATGCTTGGCCAGGAGTGCCTTGCTCACTCCACCCTGTCAACTCAGAGGTGAAGGTTTTGGACTGTGGTATTGCTACTCCACCCAACTTCTGTTCCATTTTTAATATACCTTTGTGATAAAATGTATTGTACCCATTTAAAAAAAATGTCTTGAAGGTGTGGCTGACAAGAAGAAAAGCAATATCCTGCCACTGCCTCAGACATGAAAGGCCCTCCAGCCCCAGCTCATGGCCCACCCTCTCTACTTGGCTGTACAGTTCAGACTCCACGTTTTGTTCAATAAAAGCAACAACATTCACATACTTCACCACCTGGGAAAATGCCATAAATTGTCCCAGTCATGTGTGCCCTGGCAAACACCCAGGTATTTCACTGAGCCCTCAATAGCCAATCACAGAAAGAATATCAGCACACCTTGCTTTTCTTTAAAAAATGTGTTGCTAAAACTATATGAAAATAAGATGTTTGCAAGTTAAATCACTTCTTAAGTGCATTAAGGATTTTCTGCTTAATGAATACTGTGGAGGACTATTTACTGAATAATAAAATTCCTTTGTAAAGAAATAGTGCCTTATTTTGTAAATCTGATTTTCCTTAAAGCATGATGTACCAAAAATTCTAGTTTCTCCACTGTAGGTGTCACGTAATCTCTGGGTGCTCAGTTTTCTTTAGGGGAATATTAGGACACACGATTCAATGGCCTCTGCAAGTGCCTTCAAGCTCAAAATGCACTGTCTTCCTAAGGCAATCTTGGAATAATTAGAGGAATGTCCTTTTGTTGGCTTATTCTTTCAGATTTATCATTCTCTCTGTAGTCCGGGGAGTGTGAACTTTCTACTAGCAGTTTCTCAGACAGCTCCATCTGATACTTCAGGATGGGACTGGCCTGAATGCCTTGAGGACATGACAGAGAGAACAAGAACCATGGTAAACTGACATTCTGAGGCCCCCTCAGAAATCTCTTTCCATGACTATCTTTCCATTTTGGGCCCAAAGAATAAATCATAAAAGGTCAGGATTGCCTTTAACAATTTTATAGGTTAGGACCTTCCTTCTGGATGATTCCAGAAGCATAAGATACTACATACAATATGTCATCATTTGCCATGAGCATCGGTGATGTCCATAAGGAAAACTGTATTAACTCCCCTTCAGATACTGGAAAAAAGTACCATGAGGTAATTAGGCTACTCGCCCCAGAGGCTAATGATGCTGAATTTTGTGACAGAATTACTAAACTATGCTGCTTGATGTTTGAAATGTCTGACACCAGAAGAATTTTAGTTAATAACTTCCCCTGTCACCCCCACTGAACATCACACTCTTCATGCAGGGAGTTCATAAATTCACCCACTCACCACTGGAATCTCAAAAACAAAAGGCAGCTGAAAAGGTAATATTTTAAGCATTAATGAGATATTGGTGAACCTCTTTTCACCCAAGCCACAAGCCTCCAAACACAAACATAACTGGTATTTTAACTCCCCCTCTGGCTAAAGAAACACTTCCATTAGTGGAAACATTTGAAATCACAGAGATAAAAAGAATGTGTGATGCACATAAGTATTATTTCATCTCATCTAATGACATAAATAAATGTGATAATCAATATGAAATGGCTTGGCAGGCTTCAAAGAATGAAGAATCATTTTTGGCATTATTAGTGGTTGTATGAATAATATCATTGTAAACTATAGGCTGACAAAAAGACTATTCAAAGATATTATAAAACACTTTATGCCAGTAAATATGACAACTTATATGAAGGTATTTTCAAACTGACAAAATAGGAAATCTGAATGGTTCAATATCATTAAAGAAATTGAACTTATTTTTATAAACCTTTCCACAAAGAAAACTCTACATCAAGATAGTTCACCTGTAAATTATCACAGAACTTGAAGATAAATAACTCCAATGTAACACCAACACTTCCAGGGATAGAAGAAAAAGGTAAGAAACACTTCTCTAGGGGCGCCTGGGTGGCTCATGGGTTAAAGCCTCTGCCTTCAGCTCAGGTCATGATCCTGGGGTTCTGGGATCCAGCCCGCATTGGGCTCTCTGCTCAGCAGGGAGCCTGCTTCCTCCTCTCTCTCTCTGCCTACTAGTAATCTCTGTCAAATAAATAAATAAAATCTTTAAAAAAAAAAAAAGAAAGAAAAAGAAACACTTCTCTATTATGTATGAGCCCAGCATAATCCTGATGCCAAAACCTGACAAGGATGTTGCAAGAAAGAAAAATAGCAGACGCATAGATGCAAAAATCATAAACAATATTAGCCTGACCTAGTGGGCTTTATTCCAGGAATGAGAGGTGGTTTATGATTCAAAAACCAATGTAATTTACCACATTAACATTAAAAAGCAGAAAATTACATAACAAACTCAAATTCAGAAAAAGCACTTGATAAAATTCAACACCCATTGATGATAAAAGTGCCTAGCAAACTAAAGGGACTTTTTTTAACATGATAGCATACTTAGCAAAACTTCTTCAGCAGACATTGTCCATGCTTCTAACTTTGGGGACAAAACAAGAATGCCCACTATCACCAATTTTTTTTTTAAATTATACTGGAGGTCCTAGTCAGTACAATAAGGAAAGAAACAGGAATAAAAGGTATAATAATTGAAGAGTAAAAAAATATATATACTACTTCCATTAATCATTATTGCAAGGAAGAAGTGTATTTATCAAGTCTATTGGGTACAAGGGCCAATGTTCAAAAAGTGATTAGCTTCTATATACAAACATTAGACAAATAGAAACTGAAATTTTTTTAAAAGATGCCATTCACAATAGCATTGAAAACATCCATTTAGCATGTATGTGCAAAGAAATTTAAAGAATAAGGATCAAGAAATTACTATTATAAGAGTAATAATAATCTGATGAGACCAGTGGTTCAAAATAAATCCATATTCTGGGAAACAGTATGGAGGTTCCTCAAGAAGTTAAAAATAGAGCTACCATATGACCCAGCAATTGTACTACTGGGTATTTACTCTGAAGATATAGATGTAGTGAAAAGAAGGGGCACCTGCACCCCAATGTTCATAGCAGCAATGTCCACAATAGACAAACAGTGGAAGGAGCCGAGATAGCCTTCAACAGAAGAATGGGTAAAGATGATGTGGTTCATACATACAATGGAATATTACTCAGCCATCAGAAAGGATGAATACCTCCATTTACATCAACATGGATGGAATTGGAGGGCATTATGCTAAGTGAAATCAGAGAGGGAGAAAAATCATGACAGACTCTTGACTCTGGGAACCAAACTGAGGGTTGCAGAATGGGGGGTTGGGGGGGTGGAGTAACCAGATGATGGGCATTAAGGAGGGCATGTGTTGTGATGAGCACTGGGTGATATATGCAACTAATGAATCATTGAACACTACATCGAAAACTAATGATGTATTATATGTTGGCTAATTGGATTTAAACTTTTTTTTTTAAGATTTTATTTATTTATTTATTTGTCAGAGAGAGAGAGAGAGAGAGAGCAAGCACAGGCAGACAGAGTGGCAGGCAGAGGCAGAGGGAGAAGCAGGCTCCCTGCCGAGCAAGGAGCCCGATGTGGGACTCGATCCCAGGATGCTGGGATCACGACCTGAGCCGAAGGCAGCCGCTTAACCAGCTGAGCCACCCAGGCATCCCTGGATTTAAACTTAAACAAAACAAAATTTCTGTAAACATAGCCAATTTTTAATAATTATTTTCTAAAACGAATATCCAAATCTTTCCTCCTCCTCTCTTTTGTTATCTGCTACATTTCTTAAAAGCAAGATATCACACTTATTTGAAAATTCACCAGTGATTCCCTAATGACAGCAGAAAATAGAAATGGAATTCAGGAAACTTTTCATAGAAACCACTGTTTTTAAATTGGCTTCCTGTTTTACAAGGAGACTACCAAAAAAGACTGAATTAATCCATGACAGTCACAGGTCACTCTGGCTCTCTTAGAAGTATAATCCTCCACTTAATCAAATAGCTTCTTCATACAGAACATCTTATAGCATATCTCATGAAAGTATACAAGATGTCTAAAGAAGCAATTTTGAACTAATAGATAACTCCTGAATACCACCTTGGGCAAACTCTACTCAAATATTTTGTGACTTTCTGATGAAGATGCTGGACACTGAGGCCTTCTTTACTCTTCCATACAATTCTGCACTCAGTACAGCTCCAGCTGTCTGGGGGAAGCCTCTGAAAGACAAAGAACTAGGATTTGGCTATTTACACATAAGGCATAAACGAATTACCCAGAGTGTGTTGGCAGAGAGATTTGAACTTAAGGACATGGGACAATCTGCACAGGTTGCCAGTGGTTGTGAGTTGTGAGGAAAGAAAAGAGAAAATTTTTTTTTTTTTAAATCTTGCTGGCATAATTTACATTGGACCACATGAGCACATTCCAGTCAACCCACTTCACAGACATGATCTCACTGGTCTCCCCAACATCCCTACAAGGAAATGAGGGGGACAAGTGTGACTCCACCCTTTAGGCCAAAAGCCCCATCCTTCACTCCCACTTGTGGCTAGGAGTGGGTGGAACACATTTATACAGAAGAACAAATTACCATCTTCCTTGTTTTCAAGCCCCTCAACATGTGGGTGAACAAGTTTGCCTTTCATTGCTTGAGGCCATACAATTCCCAAAACAACTTGTCTTGAAAGGTTGGGGGCTGAGTCACTGGCCAGTGATAATTCTCAAACAACTGCTGGTTTGTTTCTCAATTATTGTTTGGCCTTGCTGACTTGGGATTCAATACACCATGTAATGTAAGTGGCTGGGATGAAATTTTCCTCATTGACCTAGAGGAGGTTTTTGTTTTGTTTTGTTTTGTTTTGTTTTGTTTTTTTCTGAAAAGTAGCTCCTTAATGTTTTGTTGTTGTTGTTGTTGTCGTTATTTGAATATAGCTGACACACAATGTTATATTAGTTTCAGGTGTACAACAGAGTGATTCAACATCTCTGTATGTTATGCTATGCTCACCACAAGTGTAGCTACCATCTGTCACCAGGCAACACTATTACAATATCATTGACTAGATTCCCTGTGCTGTACCTTTTATTCCCATGACTTATTCATTCCACTGAAAGGGAAGACAATAGTGAATTTGGAAGGTGGGACACTTTACATCTTTGCCCAAGAGGATATGTTGATAGCCCTATGCTCATCTAGAAGATGAGATTTAAAACCGGAAAGTAAATACCTTGGGCGTCCAGAAGTTCTCCCAAATGGTAGATTTGGTCTCCGTTTTTCTGTTGTTGGGGTTTCTTTCTGTAACTCTATCACCATTCAAAACCTCACTCTCCTTATGGGTGATTTAAAAAAAAAAATCTGAGGCAGAATTATTCAAATTCTCCATCAAAACCTTTACTAGTAATTGTAATTTTGAGGAAAGGTCATTGAAAAAGAGAAGAGCATACCAAAAAAAAAAAAATATATATATATATAGGATAGTATTTTTCACATTGGGAAATACAAGTTAATTTATTCAAAAACCAACTCCTTAGGATTCATGTTTGATCTCTTTTACTTAAAAATATGTTTGGATTCTTCTTTTTCCCACTACAAATAAAAATGTCCCAAATATTGAGGAATGAAAAGTACGAAAGATCATTTTCCATATAAATGTTGACACACATACTCACTGTACCAACTGTACCAACATATGGCTATGTCTTACAGATATAGAACTCAGCAGCATAGAGCAGTATTCTGAGATGAGCACCATATGTGACATAATAATGCATTATTTCACTAAAGCTTTCAAAGCTTAAGAAAATAGCCTGAGGAATAAGACTGCTCCTTTCTGAGCCAAGGCTGCAATCTTCTAAGTCCAAGACGTGCTTGAAAACGGTCATTAGGTAATTGTAAAAGCCAAGGGAAATCAGTTTAAGAATATGAAATAATATTACTACTGACTACCCTTTTCTGTGTCCAATCCAGATGGAAGCTGGGCATGTGGGAAGTGACATTTGTAGAACAGCAAAGAAAAAGAGAAGGAGCAACCTTCCTATCTATGCTCTCTTTGTAGGGATTTATTACTATCTGCTCTTTCCAATGCCCAGAAAAGGGGACTATTTTATCTGTTCAATAGGTTATGGAAATTCTCCCTGTGTCTTTTTATGGCATAGTTTTATTTTATTGTTAGGAAATTTCATTTCACATACCAATAGTAGCTTATTAGCTTATTCAAGTCAACAACATGAAAAGGACATCATGGTATCAAATAAAGAGCCTTCAGTGGAGTCAGAATAGTTCACTTTCACTAACTTGGTGTATGACCTTGAGCAAGTCACTTAACACCTCTAAGCCTTGCTTGACTGTCTGTCAAATGAGAAAGATGAAAAAAATTATCTCCCCTGGTCTTTCCAGAATTGTTCTGTTCTATTCGCAAATCAGTTTCTGTTTGCAGAAAGGGTTCAATCTGTTTCTGGCACAGCAATGACCATGTTAGAATCTCTATTTGGGATAGTGAGAAAAATAGTCCGATACATTTACAAGATGAATTACTGTGGCCAAAAGATACATAAATATGGATTGAGTCTATTTTTAATATCCAGAGAAATTTCCATCTCTGAATTACTTCATTAGCAACTGTTACTTCATCTATCCCTAGCTGAGATTTTCCAGTAACACCAGGTCAGCAATTGTAGACTCTATTTTCTATGAAAAATCTGTATTTTCCATCTGCAAAATTTTCACACCAATGGTCTTGTTCCTTAAGGGTCCAGTGGAGACTGAAAGATTAGAGGGAGAGAAAAAACAAGGTTTATGTAGGAAGAGTTTCTCACTTGGGAGTGTATTTAGTCCAAAAACAAAAACTCTGAAGTGTGGCTGGCTTGGTAAAAGTCATCAAGAATATGAAGGACCAGCTGCTCTATATTTCCTCAGAGACTAGAACCTGAGGAAACTGCTTTCAATTACAGCAGAAGGCCGTGCTTTGAGTTGGAACCAAAGAATTTCCTGGTTAGGTCTCTGAAATAAGTCATTAAGGGAGATTTTCATCACCCTCAAGGATATCTTGAGACTTGGGACAGCTATCACCAAATGTTAGTCCATGTGTGTTCAGGGCTTCTATATTCAGCCTCTATATCAAGCACATTGTTCTTGCTATCTACTTTTTTTTCCTATTATTTATTTTTAAATTTAAATCCAATTAATGAACAGATCATGTATTATCGGTTATAGAGGTACAGGTCTGTGATTCATCAGTCTTATATATTTGCTATCTACTTTTATCAGCACAACAGCCCAGGAGAGAAATGTTACTGTTATTCTCACTTTATTGATGAGAAGACTACAGGGTTTTGGGGGTGGGGGGTTGTGTTTTGTTTTTTGGTAGCTAGCAAGCAGAGGCCCTGAGATTTTGAACCCAGAGCCAGCTCTGTTCACCATTAGGTTCTAATGTCTCTCTGCAGTGGATTGATTCTCACCTATTTAGTTGCAGTTTTATTGGGAATAACAAAACGAAGCTACTGGATTTGACCAAATGTAGGAACACCTTTTATATAAGGAAATAGAATCTGATGTTCTTCATCTCTACCAATTCCAAAATCACTGCAAATTTAGTGGCTTGGAGTTGTATAAAGACCACAGAACATGATAATTTACTAGCTTTGTGACCTCAGGCATGTCACTTAACCTCTCTAATGTTCAGTTTCCTCTTTCTTTTTTTTTAAGATTTTTAAAAATTCATGTATTTGTCAGAGAGAGAGAGTACACAAGCAGGGGGAGTGGCAGGCAGAGGGAGAAACGGGCTCCCCACCGAGCAAGGAGCCTAATTCAGGACTCGATCCCAAGACTTGGATCATGACTTGGACCAAAAACAGATGCTTAACTGACTGAGCCACTCAAGGGTCCCCAGCTTTTTCTTTCACCTATTCAACACTATTTACTGAGTACCTACTTACACCAGAAATTCAATGGTGAATAAAATATGGAAAATGAAAAAAAAATAAGAAGTACCCCCACTACATTGCTGTGTTTCCCATTCGGTCAGTGTGCCTTCCCTTCCCACTATCCCTCCTGCACGAGGGACCTATGTCATAGAAGGAAGAACTTCCTGACATTAAGTATTGTGAAGTATGCTTCTAAATATAGAAAGGGAGAATAAAGAATTGTTATCTTCCGAATGAAAGGTGCTTTTTCCAGAAAAAGTCCAGAGAGGAAAAACACCAGCAAGGGTTTACTTCCTTTCTCTGTATTCTCAGAGAATGTTTTCATACATCTATTATAGTGTTTGTCATATTTAAATTATTTTTTCATATCTTCCTCCCTCATGAGACTCTAAATTCTAGAAGACAAAGTCTATCCTTTGCTCCTTTCTGTATTTACCAAGATCATACCAAGCCCTGGGTCTGGCACATCATGCACACATAAATATTTGTGGAATGAATGAATAGATAAGTAGGTAGATGGGTGGGTTTATGGATGGATGGATAGATAGATAGATGATAGATAGAGGTTTCCAATTAGAAAAATGAGAATAAAATCACAGGAGAGAAAATAAGAATTGAAACTTGCTTCACATGCTAAGACCAGTAGACCATTTGTAGTTTTTGCTTTATTTTGATGTATGAAGAGCTGTACCTAAGCAAAATACATAGTGTCTTTCATGAATGTTTGAAACTTCCAGAAATCCCTTCTCAGCAGTGTTTGGGGGGACAAGATAAATTCTAGTTTGTGAAAGGAGTAGGTGGTCCTACTGGGAAGCAGGTGGATGGGACTACATGATTTCTTCCAGCCTGAGAGCATCAGTGACTCAGTAATTCCAAATGAACCCTCAGGAATCCTTCCAATCAAATGATTCTTTCCAGTTACTCAGACTGGGCCTTAAACAAGCTCACCTGGGAAGAACCCAAATATTTAACCCAATATTGTCATGTTGCAAAAATTGTTTTTACATCAGTGATTTCCCTCAGCCGAGAGAGAGTGCTGTGAATGTGGGCAATAACCCATTTCCCTCTGCTATTTGCAAATTGTCAGTATTGTTTTATGATAGAATCATTTCTTAACATAGAGTTGTGTGTTTGCTTTATAATGTCTGAATTTGGCACCTTGTAGAGTAATTTTCTGAACGGGAATTGTGCTTCCATTACCTAATTGCAAAAAGTTGCCAAAATTTTAAAAGGCTCTGGGAAGGGGAGGCAATACAAGAATTCAAGTGACCTCAAGGTCTCCCTCTTAAAAGAAATGGAAATATTTTTGGACTGGATCTTCATCCTATTTGTTGGTATAACTACAGCTGGAAAGGGAGAAGAAAAGGCAGTATTTTTCTCCCACTTTCTCCAGTGACACCTCTGGCTGAATTATGCTATTCATAAAGAGAATATTTCCGGGTAATTTGCAAATTTTACCATCTTCTAAAAAAATGTTAATGTACTCGTTTAATGCCTCACTCTGAGGAAAAAAATAAATTTATTCTTAATGTAATAAAGACTCTGAGTGAAAAAATGCCAACCAACTAAAGTGAAAGCTCAGGGAGTAAGAAGACAAATGTGAGTAATGCAAAGTATGGCATCAAAAGCTGATGGACAGGGATACTGTCCACACTGTCTTGCTATCATGAAAAGTACTTAGAGGAAAGAATCAGAATTTGCATACCCTCGATGTGCCCAAAATATGAATATCTTCCAAATGCCACACATTTCAGCCTTTTAGTTTGGATTTTATTTTATATACATAACAATGAAATAATATTAAGTTAATCACATTCTACTGGATAATAAAATTAGTATGTTATTATTTCCATCCTCACTAATCTGTCTTTCTCAGTTTCCTAATGAACTTAAAAATTTGCCAAATAAAAATGTGTCAATGTGAAGAAAAGAAATGAGACAAACCCTTCCCTGTATAGTCTATGACATACCTTATGCCCATTATGCATTTTTCTCCCCTTTTCTCTATGTTGTAGAATTTTAGAGTTTTCTTAAAAATTTCCCTGTATTGGTTTTCTATTTATAATTCTTCTGATGGCTTTCCACAAGAATAAAAGATTTTGCCCTGATTACTAAATGCCTATGGCCAAGTCATGTTGATTTTGCTTATTTAAGTCTGAAATATTGTCACAAATTAAATAGGTTCTTAGTAAGAGTGCTAATTCATCCACCAGAGCAGTTTTCTGTGACTAAAAAGATGTGGCTGTAAGGGTCAGGCTACCTTACCCATGCGAGGTACTCAGCTGGGGAATTGAAAACAGCCTCAATCATAAAAGTGGGTTTGGTTTTGTTTTGTTTTTTGTCTTTTTTGTTTTCAATATTACATAAAAGAGTTTTACCTCTAATAAACATCTTAATATCCTTCTTCTTCATCAAATCCTGGAGCAGAAATCCCCCAAAGGTTGCTACTTTTAAAAATTTCACAACCTTGCTTCATTAGAACTAATCTTTTTTTTTTTTAAGATTTTATTTATTTATTTGACAGACAGAGATTACAAGTAGGCAAGAGAGGCAGGAGGGAGAGAGAGGAGGAAGCAGGCTCTCCGAGGAGCAGAGAGCCCGATGTGGGGCTCAATCCCAGGACCCTGGGATCACGCCCCGAGCCGAAAGCAGAGGCCCTAACCCACTGAGCCACCCAGGCGCCCCCATTAGAACTAATCTTGTAGCCCTAAATTGATCCTACAATTTTCCAGAAAAGGCGAAAAACATTTAAAGAACATGTTGCATCTTTAAAGGAATAGTAGAATGAAGGGTTACGTATTTTACCAAAGACCTGCACTGAGCTTTTAATAGAATTACCACAATACCATATAATATTAGTGATAAACCTTTGGTATTGGTATAAGACGTTTTAAAGCATATGAAAATGAAGAAAGAGAACAATTAAGGAGCCGATCATTTATTTCACTTTCATGTTGGTTTATTTAATAGGTTTCAGAGATTTAAGTCTATAAAATGGTCCACAAAGTAAGAACCGGAGGAGCCTGGGGAAAGGATTGTACTAAAGCCAGAAGCCAGAGAAATATTTTCTTCCCCTAGCCTAAGAACAATGAAGTTTCAAGAGGAGATCTCTGAAGGTCCAGAGGCAGAGAAATAGAGTCTTAAAAGCAGGAGAACATTAGAGGCCAGCTGTCTGGGCCACATGGTGGGGCTCTCCTGTCCTGAATGTTCAGTGTGACCATCACAATGACCTTGGCTGAGCTCTAGCCCTGTCCCTTTCTGCACTTCCAAATGCCTATGAAGGAAAGCTTGAGTTAGCTTGAGTCTATCCACCAGCTGTTACACCCACCAGTATATCTTCATCTGCATGATCATCGATGTTGATGCAAAACCCCAAAGTGCCTCCCATACCCTTAGAGAAAAAAATGTCCCAAATAACTATCGGTTTAACTGCATTTTGTTTCTAATACACTAAAAATCTGAAATCTGACCTTCCTGCTTCCCTTTTCTCAGGACCCTGTGGTTAGCTTGGGCCCATCCAGACAATTCAAGATAATCTTCCCATCTCAAGATCCTTAACTTAATCACATCTGCAGAATCCTTTTTGCTATGTGAAATAATACATTCCCAGGCCCCAGGGATTAAGTCATGGACATTTTGAGAGTCCAGTATCCAGCATACCACAGATAGTTTATTGTGTTATCATTACTTTTCCCTGAAGGAAAAGAGTGCATTGGAAGCATTAAAAATTTGGTCAAATACATCCAGTGAGCCTGTGATTGAGCTCTAAAGTCATTATGCCGAGTTGTTCCTGCCCTGTCAGTCTAGCCTAAGTTCTCTCACCCTTAACACTATTGACATTTAGGGCTAGATGGTTCTTTGTCGTGGGCGGCTGTCCCATTCATTCTGGGAATTTTAGAAACACCCATGGCATTTACCCACTAGATGCCAGGAGCTCTGCTGCCACAGTTGTGACAACCAAAAATGTGTTCCTATATCACTCAGTGTAGCCTGGGTGGAAAAGTATTCTCAGTAGAGAAGTATTCATCTAACAGAAAGCAGCCAAATTATTGTAATGGTCTCTTTGACTCAGAACTCACAGAAGGCAAAAGATCTGGTGGCATTTTTTTAGATTTATTTATTCATTCTGGAAAGAATGAGCAGGTGTTGGGGAAGCAGAGGGAGAGGGAAAGAAGCAGACTCCCCACTGAGCACAGAGCCCAACACAGGCTTGATTTCAAGAAATCATGACCTGAGCCAAAACCAAGAGTCCCACACTTAACTGACTGAGGCACCCAGGTGCCCCAAAAGATCAGGTGGGGTATTACTTGATGGCCAGTCTTAAGGGGCCAAATGTGGGTTATTTATCTCAGCACTGTAAGCTAAATTTACCACTTATTTTATTTGTCCCAAAGATAAAAACTCAGAGTTAAGTCTTATTCATTGGCCCTAACCCATCTATGTAATGTGTCCAGTGTAGGTTGTGTATGAAGCTTTCA
>PISX010033478.1:0-15021 GCA_004024625.1 Mellivora capensis | reverse complement strand
GTTAGGTTTATTCCTAGGTATCTTATAGTTTTGGGTGCAATTGTAAATGGGATTGACTCCTTCATTTCTCTTTCTTCTGTCTTGTTGTTGGTGTAGAGAAATGCAACTGATTTCTGTGCATTGATTTTATATCCTGACACTTTACTAAATTCCTGTACAAGTTCTAGCAGTTTTGGTGTGGAGTCTTTTGGGTTTTCCAGCTCTTGCTATTTTTGAAAATATAAGAATATCCACTGCATTGTAAATAGACATATCCTTTCATGTTTGGTGGTCCCAAAGATAGGTACTGATGACTAATTTAATAGCTGAGCAGATTTTTTGGCAAGTTCTTCTCAGGATGTTATAATATTACAAAAGAGAAAAGTCTGCTGAAGTCAATTCTGTCCCCAACATTTTGGCAAATTTGGACATCACTATTTAGAATTCGTATTTTTATTTGGCGATAAGCATGTATGTTACCAGCCTCTGGACATATAACCACTATAATAGTTATTTTAGTAAGCTATGAAGAGCAGCATTCTCCACAGAAACAAAATGGGCCAAAAAGAGGTAGCTTGAGATTTAGGAAGAGTTTAATCTTCCAGGTGACTTAACTGAAGATCTTTTTTTTTTTTCCCTAGGGATTATTAAAGAATGTTTAAGCCTCCAGAGACAGATGAATGAACATCAGTATAAGGGGTGGGAGGGATATTACATAGAGGTTTGGAGCTCCACTCTACGCTGAGAAGAAAATGGTTAAGTCGAAGGCCTGCAAACTTTCTCTCAGAAAGGAAAGTCAAACCTCAAATCTCTTTGTGAACAAGCCATACTGGAGGTCTCCAAGCCCACAATCTTCACTCTGGATGATTTGTTAGAAGGATTTATAGGACTCAGAAGCTGTTATAATCTGGTCCAACTGAGGCAAACAAGCCATCAAGCATATAAAACCACTCAGCAGAATATTACAAAACTCAGATCTCATTTCCCCAGAGCCAGCAAAGGGCCTGTCCTGAAGACTGACCTTTCTCGGGAATGCTCAGGGTTTAAGCACCCCCAGCTTGCTGAGTTAACCCTATCCTGCACATATGTTGATGACCAGACATCCCAGTAAACATACTAATGGCATTTACTTGGAGTGGAAAGATGATGGAGGGTCTGTATCTGTAAAAATGTTTTGGGAGGATATATCTTGACTATCCAGCTTGTCTATTATAAATAAACTTAGAATTTGCAGATTTATTGGTGGTATGCTTTATTGCAAAATAAGAGCTGAAACAGTTAATCAATGGGATATGAAGAAGATGTGTTCCCTAACCAAAATTACTCCCTTTGTTTGAACAATGTTTCTGCACACATTGTGTAGGAAGAATCTTGTCTATTATATCTATACCAAAGCTCACCCTCCTGCCTAAAAATAGGGCCATTTTAAGAAGCCATACCAAGGGCACCTGGGTGGCTCAGTGGGTTAAAGCCTCTGCCTTCGGCTCAGGTCATGATCTCAGGGTCCTGGGATCGAGCCCCGCATCGGGCTCTCTGCACAGCGGGGAGCCTGCTTCCCCCTCTCTCTCTGCCTGCCTCTCTGCCTACTTTTGATCTCTCTCTCTGTCAAATAAATAAATAAAATCTTTTTAAAAAATAAATAAAATAAAATAAAATAAAATAAAATAAAATAAAATAAAATAAAAAGAAGCCATGCCAAACGGTCTCCAACTTCTCCAAGAACAGACAGTTTTACTTGTGCCTGGTGTTTGCCTGATCTTTTGAATCATTAGTCAAGTTTCGTGCTGCTTAAGAGCTAGTATTCAAGACTGTCTAATTTAATAACTCAAGCTTTGCTGTGTTACCACAAAGTCCATGGGTCAATGAGACAGTTCTTCTCTATGTTAAGACCCAAATTGTTCAAGGCATGTATCAAATGGCACAAAAACAAGAGAGCAAATTAATTAATAATGTAACAATTTGGGGGAAGAGAGAAGTCCCCTTAAATATTTTTAACAGAATAGTGCAATTACATTTCTAAACCACATCCACACATCCCATATACAGGCTCTAAAATGACTTAATAGTGATATAATATCTCTTAAAAAGCTTTTCAATTTGAATGCAAGAGTGTGATTGTCTTCCCTTTCTCAGGTTCTGTGTGTAAGGACATACATTTAATTTAACTCAGCCACTAAATCACCACAGTGATGGGAAATGGGTGAATCATTAATCTCAGCTGCTAAAAACAAATAAACCCTTCCAACCAATAAAACAAACCCACAGTAAATTTGATAATCCATTTCTTGTATGAGACGTGTGTCTGGGTTTCATGTCCATTCTGGCATCAGATCCTTGAAGACAATACCAAAGAGTGCTAAGTGTGGGATATGGATGTTATATATTAAAAATTAGGAAAACATCACCATTTCAATAAGCATAATGAAGCTATATATGCACTGAAACAAACATCATTCTGAAAGAAAAAGAAACTAGTATTTTTGAACAAAATGCCTAGAGTAGTAATTTCAGTTTTTTCCAACATTTCTATGGCTTAAAGAATATTAAGAATCAAAGACCAAAAATTAATTTTCTATTATTGGATATAATTGTTAAACTGGATGAATAAATTGCTTTCTAGTAATAAATCATATGTATTATAATTATTATTCATTGGCTAATGAATATTTACTTTCTCAATAAATATTTTCTGATATGGGGTCTTTGGAGACCAAGAAAAATGCTAGTACCTCTCAAAGACAGGACTAAAAGCAACTTTTCATCTTTCCAACAAATAATTTTTTAATGCCTCCTATGTGCCAGTGGCTTTTCTAGATTATGACAATATAATAATTTTTTTAAAAATCTTCTTCTGGGGATGCCTGGGTGGCTCAGTTGTTTAAGCGGCTGCCTTCAGCTCAAGTCATGATCCCAGCGTCCTGGGATTGAGTCCCACATCGGGCTCCTTGCTCGGCGGGGAGCCTGCTTCTCCCTCTGCCTCTGCCTGCCACTCTGTCTGTGCTCACTCTCTCTCTCTCCCTCTCTCTCTGACAAATAAATAAATTTAAAAAAATAAAATAAAATAAAATAAAATAAAAATCTTCTTCTGTGAATCTTGAAATTTTGCTGATTGCTGGTTTGCAAGAAAATATCAATGTTGGGAAAACTGTTAGTGGTAATGCTCTTAAGAGTCACTACAACCATGATTCGCTAATTTCTCCTCATGGGTCACAGACAGCCTAGACTTTGAGAAAAGTGCTGTTCTAGAGTCTACACATTGACAACCTGCCAACTAACATGAGCTAAATTTTATTTGTAGGCTAGAAATTAAAAGATGCATTTAATTATTGGTCCTCCAGTGCTTCTGTTATCTTTTGGCATTTATGAGAGTTAATAAACCACCATGGTTTCTGCAAACATAACTGGCAGTAATCCACAATTGATTGAGTAATTCTTGCAGAACAACTGGCAAGAGCTAAAAATAATGAGAAGAATTTTAATGAAATGGTGCCTAATGTTGTAGACCTGCACTAAGGAGTATAGACAATCTATTTAGAGATTTTTTAAAATAAATTATGTGTGTGCTTTCTTTTAATATATGTAAAAAGTATGGCATACTTCTCTAACATTCCAAGTCATGGAAAAACAAATGATTAGAAATTCAGTCTTTTCCAATACCTTGAGTGTATAATACTCTCTAATGTTTAAATTCAGATGTGATGAAAGCATCTTCATTATGAACACCCTGTAATTATTAATCAGAATCTCTTGATGTTAAGAAGGGGGTAAAGATGTTGATACTAAGGCTACTTTATTCAATTCAACATATTCATGAAATGTTCAAATAATCTTTCATTGCTTTCTTATGTGTGGAGCCCAAGGAATTTGGGCTATAGGACATTTGCTGGATACATCAGTAAGTGTTTACTGGGTACCAAACCCTGGGTTAGGATTCTCTCTTCTTGTGTTGGTGCCAGCTAAATATTGCATTTGAAGCTGCTAGGGGTAGAATTACAAGCAAACATCAAGAGAAGCAGAGGTTCCAGGATACTGGGCACGTGATTTGCTGTGTTTTCTCTTAATAGTTTGGTCATGGTCTTTGACAGTTTTCTTTCTAAAGTCATGTTTATTATACCACTTCTAGTTTGCCCAACAATATGATTCTTATCTCAACATGTCCGTACCAGAGCAATTACTATTACTTGGAAATGCAAAGCACACAATTCTTAATGCTGCATTTTATGCAAAGACAGAGGATTTGGGGATTTAAAATAATCTATGTACCAACACGGAGGATGTAGTAGGGAGATAAATATGACCTAAAATGTTATCTCAAGGCTTGATGGGATGGGACTCAGGAACGGACACAATGGAAGAGAAACATCTTATGACAGTGTTGAGCAGTGGCATGGAACATTGCCGAAGGTGAGACCTTATAGAAATCCCATGTGGAATTAGAGCTTCAATGCTGTTGGGACCAATGCTGACTGAAGGCTGGAGTCTTCAGCTGTTGCAAGTTCACTCATGGCTCCATCCACATCTTTGTAACCTGTGTTCTGAGGAAGTATGGCACAGTGTAAAGGGACTTTGAGTGGGAGAGCCCTGCATCCAAATCCAGGTTCTGCCACTATCAGGATCATCTGTGATCCTGGGGTAAGTTATTTAACACTTGAACACCAGTGTCCTGCCCTTTGTAAAATAAAGGGGGAAGGCACCTGGGTGACTCAGTCAGTTGGGCATCCGACTCTTGATTTCAACTCCAGTCCTGACCTCAGGGGTATGAAATCAAGCCCCACATTGGGCTCTGCACTGGGCATGGAGCCTGCTTTAGATTCTGTGTCTTCCTCTCCCTTTGCCCCTCCCTCTTAATTAATTAAATTAAATAAAGGGGGATGGGAGGGGACACCTGGATCAGAGTTGTTGCAATGATATAATTAGTGACTGAAATAGATGTGTTTAGTTCCCCTTCAGAAAATAGTCAAATAAAAAGATTACAATACTGTGACATCCTTACTTACAATAGTCAAGTAAAAAGATTATAATACGGTGACATATCTCTAGGTAATACTACAATGGGAGAATAAAGAAGCAATATCACCTAAACATTATATTGCCTCAGTGATTTTCATTATGGAAAATGATCATCTCATTGCAAAAGACAGAGCCACACTTTTAAGAGGGGGCTAGAGTTCTAATGCAATTAAGTGACTCCTCATTTCTGAAGCCCCAGGAATTGTTTCTAAAGGAACCAAAGCAGCAGAGTCAGGAGCTTCAGCGATCAGGGAGGTGAGGTAGAGACTTTTAGGAGGGTGTTGCTTTGACAGTTCAGGGTACAGACTGTTGGATTAATGGGAAGGGAAGGGGTGGGATGGGATGGGATGGGATGGGGATACCTGAACATGCATTTGGAAAAAGAGGCCAGTTTATTTAAGATTTAACACTACTATATTCTAGCTGTATAAGGTATCCCAGATTCCACCTGGAGATTATCTGTAAAATAAATATGTATGTCCTTTCCATCTCATATAATGTTTCAAGAAAAACCAAATTTGATACAGCACATAAAACTGTTTTTAATAATATAAAGTACTATCTCTACAAATTTAAGATTATTAGATGATCATGATTATAATAATGCAAATAATCCAGATCTCAAAAAGCAAAAACATTGTCAAATTGTTGCTTCTTTGCATAGGGAAGTTTAAGAACTGAAAAGTAAGACTTTTTTTTTTTTTAGATTTTATTTATTTATTCGACAGAGAAAGAAAGCACAAGCAGGCAGAATGGCTTGCAGAGGGAGAAGGAGAAGCAGGCTCCCCACTGAGCAAGGAGCCTGATGGGATCATGACTTGAGCCAAAGGCAGCCGCTTAACTGACTGAGCCACCCAGGCGTCCCAGTAAGACTTTTTTTTTAAAGAGAGAACATAGACTACAAATTCCCATTTAAACTTAAAATTCTGTCACTGGGACACCTGGGTGGTTTAGTCGGTTAAGCATCTGCCTTTGGCTCAGGACATGATCCCAGGGTCCTGGGATCAAGCCCCATATCAGGCTCCCTGCTCAGCAGGGTCTCTGGTTCTCCCTCTCTCTCTGCCACTCCTCTGCTTATTCTCTCTCTCACTCTCTCTCTGTCACTCTCAAATAAACAAACTCTTTAAAAAAACATTCTGTCATTAATGACAGATTCTTACATAAAGAATAAAAATTCTTGAGATATTGCAACTTACCTGTTATCGACTTGAACTTTTGGTCTCCCAAAATTTATATATAACCCTCAATGTGATGGTATTTGGAGGGGAAGCCTTTGGGAGGTAAGGAGGTCACGAGAGTGGAGCCCCGTGATGGGATTAGCCCTTGGACCCAAGAGAGCAGATCTCTCTCTATTTCTGTCTCTGTCTCTATCACTTTGCCATGTGAAGCTACAGCAAGAAGATGGCCCTCTGCAAACAAGGAAGATGGCCTTCACAGGAACCGAATCTTCTAGTGCCCTAATCTTGGACCTCCCAGCCTCCAGAACTGAGAAATGTCTGTTGTGTAAGCCATCCATTCTGTGATATTTTATTGCAACAGCCCAAACCAAGATACTACCAAATAAATTACATTTATGAGCAGGTTCCCTCTGTGTCTGTCTCTGTCTGTCTCTCTGTATCTGGCCCTCTGTCTCTCGCCCTCTCTGTAATTATTATTGATTGCAATTTGCCAAGTGCTACACTAAGAGCTTCATATATATCCACTTATTTATGCCTCACAAGTCAATAAGGTATTGGTGTAGACACAGTCTAGATATACACGGAATATAAAGGGAATTATACAACTGTGCTGTATCCATGTCAATTCTACGCCTCCATCCACTGTATCTGTGTACTCACATCTAAATACACCACAACATGGGGCGCCTGGGTGCCTCAGTTAGTAAAGCGTCCGACTCCTGATTTGGGCTCAGGTCATGATCTCAGGGTCATGAGATCGAGCCCCGGCTCCACACTCAGCACAGAGTCTGTTTCCTCCCTCTCTCTGCCCCTCCCCCTGTTCATGCTCACTCTATCTCTCTCTCTCAAATTATTTATACACACACACACAAATACATCACAACAGAAACACAGTGTGATACACGTATACACATGTCAACGTGAGTTATGTGCGTACAACTCAGCAGGTCCTAATCTGTGAGTTGTCCAGAAGATGAATATGACAAAGAGCATAAATCTCACTTTCTCTGGCATAAAGGTCATGAGGACACCTCCTTGGGCCAGATACATGAAATAAATCAAAGATTTGAGGATTCAAATGTTCTCTGGAACTTTCTGTATCTGAAGAGACGCAGGAAAATCAACAGTGGGGACGGCGATCTGGCTGCTAAAAGTAATTACTCACAGATTGGTGAAAATGAATGCCCAGATTTGGGGGGGTCTCTGAGTCAGGGTAGGGGTGGGCAGTTTCTTCACAGGTGTTTCAGGTGGGAAGCACTGTTCTCTTTAACAAGGAATTCTTCACAGTTTTTCCTCACTGTAGCTCTATCGACCTAGTCGTCAGTAATTACAGAAATAAGTTATTTTTGTCAAAGATTTTTTTCTGTATCTAGCTCTTCAAAGGCCTTTTACTACGGAGCTGGGAGAAGGCGTAGCATGTCCAAAAGCCCGATTCCACTCCAAATCCAGAGTTCCACAAATAAATTTGACTCGGGAGTTTGACTTGCAGTAATATCAAAAATCAGAGCATGTACCACTGCAAGAAAGACTGTAGCCCAGGAGAGGATCACATTGCCCTGAGGCCTCTGGGCCTCATCAGGTGCCATCCCCACCCCCCACCAGATGACTACAGAGCTCTATGCACCAAAGTCTAGAAGTAGAAATGCTGGGTCAAAGCATAAGGGTGTTTTGTTTTGTTTTTTAATGTGCATCAATTGCCAAAAAAGGTGGGTTGATTTCCAATCCTATCCATAAAATTTACACAACAATTTTCAAAGTATTGAGAGCCAAAATGGTATCTCATTATTTTAATTTGCATTTCTTTGAATATTAGTAAGGGAACATTTTTTAACATGTTTATTAACCACACTTACTGCTGTCTTTTTTTTTTTAAGATTTTATTTATTTATTTGAGAGAGAGGCAGTGAGAGAGCATGAGTGAGGAGAAGGTCAGAGGGAGAAGCAGACTCCCTGTGGAGCTGGGAGCCGATGCGGGACTCGATCCCGGGTCTCCAGGATCATGACCCGAGCCGAAGGCAGTCGTCCAACCAACTGAGCCACCCAGGCATCCCACTGCTGTCTTTTTTAAATGACCTGTTCATGTCCTTTCCTCAATAGGCCATTTTAAAAATAATCATGGCACACACACAATTAAGTCAAAGGACACAGTTTCTTGGAAAAAGTAGTTTCCCTGTATTTTTTAAAGAAAGGTACAAAATAAAAGTATTAACACTATCAGGAGTTGTAACGAGGAGAATGACAAGCACAAATAACATTTCTCTAGCCCATATTTTAAAGCCCAAGGCTTTTATGTCCATTCTAAGAATGGAGTGCTGGAAGGGAGATGAGTGTTTTTCAAATGTTCCTGCTGTTTTTGCTTATGCTCTTTTATTTCCATCCAAAACACTGAACCGGAATCAGTTTGCTTATATGCTTAAACAATAATCTCTCCTTTGGGGGTTAGCCGCTAAATAGTTTGTTGTTTTATAGAACTAGTCACTTTTTAGTTTAAAAAACACTTCATCTACCTACTAGAAAACTTCTCAGAACAAAAGTGTGTGTGTGAGTGTATGTGTGTGTGTGTATGTGTGTGTGTGTAGTGTGTGTGTGTGTGTGTGTGTAAAGAAACTGGCACTCAGTAGCACAGAATCAATGGTCTTTTTTACACTAAGTTATCACGAGTACTATTCCCCGCAAAAGAGGTAACAGAGTGGTCAGAGGTTTGGGTTTTACTCATTTTGCTGACCAAGTTCAGATTTTAAGAGGCTTTCCTAGGTCTCTCTTCAAATCTCCAGAGCCCCTCGTCAGCATGCCTCAAACCGGACTTCAAGAGCCTCCGTACTTTCAAGGATTCCTCCTTATCATCAAGCCCTACTTCTCCTGGATTTTCCGACACAAATACTCACGTGTCCTCAAATCCACCGGCTCGGCTGGGTTTTGGCATGAGACACCCACCCTCTCTTCACACTAACCCAAATCCCTGAGGGCCTGGGCAAGCCCCACCTTCACCAAGAACCCTGCTCACACCCGTGTGGCCCACACCCATGTGGCCCACACAGCGCTCTTCCTCTGACCACATGTATACTTGTGTCTCTTCGCCACACATGCCCCCGCGGGGTCCTGGACTCTCTTGTTGGGACAACTCTTCTTCACAAGGCTATCTCCTAGTACAAAGTAATGGTAGGTGGAAACACACATTTCCTACACCTGACTTACACACAGAGGGTCTTAATTAAGGGAAAAGCCTGCTCTTTCCCCATGTCCCACCTTCTATTTGTTCCAGAGTATTACCTTCATCACCGCAAACAGTCCTTCACCGTGGAGATCCATCTTGCCCACAGCATGTGGATCCCAGCGACGCTCAGTGCGGGCCTGGGATGTCCCTCTGGTCTCAGTGGAGGGTGACAACAAACTGTTTTCATGGGGGACCCTCAGCACCAGTGCTCACGCTCATACATCATGTTTAAGGCTGGCTGTTGGCAATCTGTGTGTTCCCCATTCATTACTTCAGTGAAATGTATTGTAGATTGTTTTCCTGGGATCATTTACAGCTCAAAAAAAATTTAGGTCAGGGAGCTAAAAATAGCCACGTTTTCCTATGCCACACAAGGTGGCCAGAATGCATCAAATTTTAGAGTTGTTAGAGTCATTCCTGGATGCTGTATGAGCTTCACAAGAATCTTAAATATTTAAGCATTTCTACCTTTTGCAGTAATCTTCTAAAGTGCCTTGGGGTCTCTGACAGTAATATTTCTCCTCGGCTGTGTATCCTACTCCCCTACATCTCCACTGGGAGCTACCTGTGAGCAGTTCGGCAGAGACACCAGACTGTTGGAGGAGGTCGTCGAGAAGCCGGGACCTCCGGTTACCATGCAAGCTGGACCCAGAATATCAGAGGCTACTCACCCTCTCTCTTACCCTTGAAATGTACATTCTGCTCCCCATTCCCAGAGCTGGAGCCATTTCAAGGATGCAGCCTTGAGACGATAATGTATTGTTGAAACCATCTGGATGGCATAAATGACTGAACCAAGTGAAGGCCTCTATATACTCTTTAAGATTCTCGTGGGGGCGGTGGGAGGCAGGTGCAGGGGTCTGGTTGTAGAGTTCCTCATCTTGCGGCTGCCAAAGAGATGTCTCCTGTGTTACTCACTTGCTTATTCCAACTGCCACCTACCAATGCAAAGTGGTCTGCCTCTTTCTCTGGTCCCTCCCTATATCCCCGGTACTGGGACCAGTTTCAGACTCATCCAGGGCTGCGAACCCACAAAGATACGCCTTTTATTTCACATCCCTGCTCCTTCATACATTTCTGCCCGAGGTTTAAAGATCAATTGGTATACACTGTGCACATAATAAAAGGAAAATCATCCTTGCTTGAGATCCAAATTACACTTAAAAGAAAAATGAAAGAAAAATATTTAGCACCTTACAGCTTCTACGTACTTCCCTGCAAGTGTTTCCAGACAAAACAGCTTTACTATAAAAAGGTTTGGGATAGCCCTCGATCTGCCCATGAGGATGAAACAGAAAGGGTGGCCTGATTAGTGCATAGGTGCAGTTCTTGGGCAGAACAGTCTAAAAATAATGATAAGCCAGAGCCTCAGGTCTCCCGAGAGGACAGCAATGGGAAGGTGGGGCAAGGAGTTTGGCATGGACTCCATGCTGAAGACGCAGCTTTATGACCCAGGGCCCACGGCGATCCCACACAGTAACAGAGTGGACTGCTCAACACTGGGCTAACAACTGAGCTGGCCACTGGGGTGACCTATGTGGCCACCCACGGATCCATTAAGTACAGAATAATATCAAAATTTCCCTGAAATAGCTTACGTCTTTCCTGCCTCTGTGTAACTAGAGGTTCAGTAACTAGAGCAAAAAAGGGCCTGAAGGCTGAAGAATCCATCTCCTTGCGAGCAGAGATCAGACCTGGGATGTGGTGGGATGAGCAAGCTAAGGCAAGACATTCCAACCCAAGTTTCCTGCGTCCCTGCTCCATCTTGCCGCACTCTCCGTGCATTACCCGCACAATTCCTGCACTGTCGGGGAAGCTATTTGATTCTCTAAGGTTATATATATACGCCTTTGAAGTAGGGCTAATCTGTTTTCTTTTATAACTCAAGTATGGTAAAACCATTGTAGAAACCAGTTTGGTAATTTCTTATCACTATCAACATATATTTGCCTTAGGACCCAGCAATTCTAGTCCTATGTATTTACTTAGTAAGGTACGTATGATTACCCCCATTTTATCAACAAGTAAACCAAGGCTCTATGAAGGTAAGTGACTTGCCAAGGCCACAGAGTTCAGGTGTGATGGGAGTTGAACTAGGAATTCAGGAGCATTGTCCCCTCTTCCCTACCAAACCTGGCATTCCATCACAGCATGGTGCCTCCTTTAAGAAAAAAAGAAAAGAAAAAGAACCAAAGATTTCCACGAAGTTTAGCTTAAAAAGGAAACAGAAAAATGAAAGGAAACATCTTTATTAGTGCCTCATTATTAAGTAAACCATATTTTTCAGAATATTTCCATTGTTCTGATTTTAACATCATTCATGCATTTCTTGTTCTATTAAAGTATTTGAATATTTAATATACCTAATTGATTTTGTATGGTGTTGAATTCATGAAAAAGGGGGTTGCACAAGTTTTACTGAAAACATTTTACTTGAGCTTTATGGAAACCAAATTCTCCTTTCAAAACTGGTTCAGGAACAAATAAAACATGGTCACGGGTAGATGTTGTAAGTTAAACAAGACTTTATTTTCCCCACCTTCAATAATTTCTCTATTTTCTAGACAGGTTTATGTTTATATCTACAGAATAGAGAAATTACTGCAGGTAGACTCCAAGATCTATAATACTAGGCTAGCAAACGAATTGCAATGAATGTAAAATTGTTCTCCAAGAAAACAACAAAACAATTACATACTTTGATTAATATAAATAGGCCAGGATTCCACCTCTAAGTTAAGATGGGAACTGCACACAATGTGTAAGGCTGATGGTCTATCAGGACAAAAATCTTGACTGCACCAAAAGAATGTCCTACATCCTTTGTAGTAACAACTGGTTAAAATCCTGAGAACAGGTATCTCTGTTCTTATCATTCCTGTTTGAGAGGACGTGGCTATTACTGAATTTTACTCAAACAGAAATCACTTTTCACTGCTGAAGAAGGTCTTCTTTATATGTTAGTCATTATTTTCAGTAACTAAAGAAGGCCTTCCAACTACATGAATCAAAAGTGCAACAACAAACAAAAAAAGAAAAGAAAAATGCCAAAATCTACACAATGATGGATCAGGCTCTGTTGAGAACTTCCATAATATTGACCTAGCAAAAACTGCTTGCCTGTGATTTCAGGATTGAAATTAATTTAGTAGGAGCCTCTTACAAGTCTAGCAACAATCATTAATAATTTGGCTACTTTCTTGCCTTCTTATATTTTTCCATGTCCTTATGAAATTCTTGAACTTTCAAAAAAGGACATTATATTTCCAATATGTATACTTATTTTTTTGAATCCTTATAACATTTGCATGTGAAAGGCCTGGGTTGATCATTTTTAAATATTTGCTAAATCCTTTTAAATCTGCAGAGCAGTAGGAATTATGGGAAGCACACCCATTGTCAGATGCCCTGCAAAGTCAGTTCTACCTGGAAACCCTTGAATGTCATGGCCACTGAGTTGGCTCTGTATTTAAATTAAATTAAAACAGACCTGAATTCTGTTAGAGTTCAAGTCAGTCGTCAGCACTAAGGATACCAGCTCTGTCTAGGAGACCAAACATATGTGAATAATTTAATTTTTCCTCACTTCAATCTGAATTCCTGGTTTTATGTTCATGATAGCACATTTAAAAAATTAAAAAAAAAAAAAAGCACATTTTCTCAAGTCCCTGAAGGAGGGGTAAGTATTGGGTGCTGAAGGCAGTTGTCCATCAAATGTACCTTACATATTTGAAAGAGGCATTTTTCTTTAAAAGGGTGGAATTTTTCTTTAAAAGAGTCATTTTTCTTTACAAGGCACACACTAAGGAAAGATGGAAGGGAACTGGGCGATTGCAGAAAATAGAGCCCATCCATGTGAATACGACCAATGTATATGCTAAATATGAGACCAGGAAATAAAATACTTTGTCTCAGAGTGGAACCTAGACTTTAAAAGATGATTCAGATGAGTGTTTCCTTTTTTCTGACTCTTACTTAATTGCCTGTGTGGGTTGGGGAGCAAGTCCAAAAATAACAGCTAAAACCCTGTGGGTACTCTCATAAATCAATTTACCAATTGTAAATGAGCTTCTGCCAATCATTCCTGTGGTAACATGAAATTTCAACTTCAAACAGGACACGTTTTACAAAAGCATTTAATCTTCAATCAAAGTGTATCTGATGAAAATCATGTATTTGCCAGTCCTGAGTTTATTTATATGTACAAAACACATTAAAATAGAATAGCAAGGCATTTTGATTTAAATAAGAACTGTTCTAAAATAATATGGGTAATAAAATTCTTTCTCAGGCTTACCTGCTTAGTTTTGTTTGTAATACTTTTTAAGGTGCTAGTTTACATTAAAACACAGTATTTCAAGCAATACAATTTAACACTATATTATCTTGGCAAAAATGCAAGCATAGGTCTTGGAAGATGGCGGAGAAGTAGCAGCTGAGACGACATCAGGTAGCAGGAGATCAGCTAGATAGCTTATCAAACCATTGTGAACACCTACAAATCCAATGGGAGATCAAAGAGAGGAAGAACAGCAATTCTGGAAACAGAAAATTGGCCACTTTCTGGAAGGTAGGACTGGCGGAGAAGTGAATCAAAAGCGACGGGAGGATAGACCACGGGGGAGGGGCCGGCTCCCGGCAGGCGGCGGAGCAACGGAGCACTAAATCGGGACTTTTAAAAGACTGCTCCACGGAGGGACATCGCTCCAGAGGCTAAACCGGGGTGAAGCCCACACGGGGTCAGCATGGCCCCAGGTCCCGCAGGGTCACAGAAGGATCGGGGGTGCCTGAGTGTCGCAGAGCTAGCAGGTATCAGAACGGGAAGCCGGCTACAGAGAAAGAGCCGAGGAGTGAGCTCTCAGCTCAGGGTTACCTTGAACCAGTCGCAGGCTGGGTGACCTCGGAGCGCGACCAGAGGTGAGGGAGATGGGAGTAGCCGGGGCTTTTCTCTGAGGAGTGGAGCCCCCAAAATCTCAGCTCTTCCGGGCCGGAGACTAGGAGGCCGCCATTTTCATTCCTGTCCTCCGGACTCTACGGAAAGCGCTCAGGGAACAAAAGCTCCCGAAAGGGAAACTGAGCGGATTAGTTAGCCCGGCCCCTGGTAAGGGGGATATAGCTCTGCCTCGGGCAAAGACACTTGAGAAACACTACAACAGGCCCCTCCCCCAGAAGATCAAAAGAAATCCAGCCAAGACCAAGTTCACTTAACAAGGAGAGCAGCGGAACTCCAGAGGAGGAGAAAGCAAAGCAGAATTCATGGCTTTCTCCCCATGATTCTTTAGTCTTGCAGTTAATTCAATTTTTTCTTTAAAGGGCATTTTCCTAGGGTCTTTGCCACCCTTTTAGTATTTTATTTGCTCCTTCAAATAATCTTATCTTATTTAATCTAGCCAGGCTTGAAAAAGGCATGGAAGATATTAGAGAAACCCTCTCTGGAGATAAAAAGCCCTTTCTGGAGAAATAAAAGAACTAAAATCTAACCAAGTTGAAATAAAAAAAGCTATTAGTGAGGTACAATCAAAAATGGAGGCTCTTACTGCTAGGATAAATGAGGCAGAAGAAAGAATTAGTGATATAGAAGACCAAATGACAGAGAATAAAGAAGCTGAGCAAAAGAGGGACAAACAGCTACTGGACCAC
>PISX010033477.1:0-15032 GCA_004024625.1 Mellivora capensis | reverse complement strand
AGTTTGATAAGTTCTTTATAGATTTTGGACACTAGCCCTTTATCTGATATGTCGTTTGCAAATATCTTCTCCCATTCTGTCAGTTGTCTTTTGGTTTTGTTGACTGTTTCCTTTGCTGTGCAAAAGCTTTTGATCTTGATGAAATCCCAATAGTTCATTTTTGCCCTTGCTTCCATTGCCTTTGGCGATGTTCCTAGAAGATGTTGCTGCGGCTGAGGCCTGACCAATTATTTTGACAATGAGAACTGGCTTTGCAAAATTAGGTTATTGGTGAACATTTTCTAGAAATATAATCAGCTAAATGTGTAAGTCATGATTGAGTAAATAAGCAAAGAATTTTATGAGGTTTTTATTTATAAAACCATAATTGAGTTAAAAATATTTTAATTTGGGGCACCTGGGTAGCTCAGTGGGTTAAAGCCTCTGCCTTCGGCTCAGGTCATGATCCCAGGGTCCTGGGATCGATCCCCACATTGGGCTCTCTGCTCCGCGGGGAGTCTGCTTCCTCCTCTCCCTCTCTGCCTGCCTCTCTGCCTACTTATGATCTCTGTCAAATAAATAAATAAATAAAATCTTAAAAAATTTTTTTTTAATTTTCCAAATTTTTAAAAGTATATTAGCTGTCTTTAGGTAAGAAAGTAACAATCAGGGGGCGCCTGGGTGGCTCAGTGGGTTAAAGCCTCTGCCTTCGTCTCAGGTCGTGATCCCGGAGTCCTGGGATCGAGCCCCGCATCGGGCTCTCTGCTCAGTGGGGAGCCTGCTTCCTCCTCTCTCTCTGCCTGCCTCTCTGCCTACTTGTGCTCTCTGTCTGTCAAATAAATGAATAAAATCTTAAAAAAAAAAAAAAAAAGAAAGTAACAATCAGTAACCCTTTATAAGTACTGGTAAGTCTGTTTTGTGCATTTCCTAGAAACTGAGAATGAGATTGATTCTAATGACTGAGTTCCAAACTCTTTTGCAATTGACCTAGTTACCAGTGCTTTGCTTTCAACAAAATTAAGGAGGCT
Organism: Mellivora capensis; assembly: GCA_004024625.1. Lineage (NCBI taxonomy): Eukaryota > Metazoa > Chordata > Mammalia > Carnivora > Mustelidae > Mellivora > Mellivora capensis. Next base: position 14,025 of record PISX010033477.1, on the reverse strand, counting down.
ATTTTTTTCAGCTGAGAATTATAATTATATAACTACAATTATATTTAATGATAATTATAATGTGACCTTTGGCTTATAACTGAGATGCCTAAATACTTAAATGATATTGTTCAATTGAACCTCTCTCATTTCACTCTTCTCTATGTGAACAAGATTTCTTGGTGCTCACATCTACATGATAGGAAACAGAACAGGAGTATTCTAGAAGAGAAATAGAATAGAATAGAAAAAATAGGAGGTAAATAGTGGAAACTTGCCTTAATAGAGCAATAAGTAATCATTCAAGGATACAAAATCTGACTGCAGAAACCAGATGGATGAAATGTACAATTTATTTCATTAAGAAATTATTTTCAAACAAAACTATCTCTTGTGTTTCATATTTAATAAGATTGCAGTAGATATATATAATCTTGATAGGTAATATACTGACAACACTTGTAATGAGAATTCAATCCAGAAAAATTGCATTACTATTCAGAACCTTATAGGTACAAAAACTTTTTAAGGATTTTGATTATCTTTAGTTACAGAAATGAATTATAAGGTGTTCATTAAAATATATTGAATAATATGGGCACCTGGGTAGCTCAGTTGGTTGAGCGTCTGCCTTTGGCTCAGGTCATGGTCTCGGTAATCTGGGATCAAGCCCCACATCCAGCTCCTTCCTTGGCAGGGAGCCCTCTATTCTCTCTCCTTCTGCCTGCAGGTCCCCCTTCTTGTGTGCTCTCTCTCTCTCTCTCTCTTTTTCTCTGTCAAATAAATAAATAAAAATCTTTTAAAATTTTTTAAATAAATAAATAAATAATGTTGAAGAATAAAACACCAGGATAAAATTATGTGGGGAATTACAATGGAAATATAAGATCAAGAAGAAGCAAGAATGATGTAAAATTTCCAACTAGCAACAAAAGAATCCAACAAATGGATGATGGTAGGCAATAAATTACTAACAGTACATACATTTCATTGGATATGTTTAAAAAGTGATATTATAGTTTTATTTTTAAAATAGCAGTATTTATAATACATTTTTTATCATCTTGTGCAAGACGAAAAAATTTAAGTTAAGGAAGTGTGACGAGTTACACGTTAAATAAAATTCTTTTAGAGAATATAAGAAAAAGATTGAAGACCAAAGAATGTAAAAGTTTTGGTTGAGAATGCTGAGAAAAGTATTATTTATGCCACATAATATATATATTAAATATACCTAATAAAATTTACAATTAAAAATCAAGATGGAAAAGTTTTGATGACGCCCAATTTATTCTTGCATGCCTGAAGTTCAAGCTACAGTGATGATTTGTGCTTCATCCAAATATGGATTTTTATTTTTAGTCATTAGACATTTGGCCAAAATATGGGTTTCTTTGCACATCCAATAAGTTTATTTATGCCTGGGAAAAGTAATATAGGACCTCTTATAAGTCATTTATTACTTGTTATGAGTTAATGTATCCCACATTAACCAGGTGGAAAGTGTGTTATTTATGGAAGTGCGGGAGTAGAGAGAGAGCACAGGAGAGCTTAAAGATTCTAGTGAGGGAAGGACCCAAAATAAAATAGAGGAGTTTTATATTCATTCAGCAAGCATTTGCCAAATACTAAGGGCCAGGACAATGCTTTCTTATAGCTTATTCTGTTTGACTTGGCTTTATGTCACCCATAGTTTATTATCCTCCCAGGAATTGAAATATCTTACATCCCTATAGTTTTACGGTTCACAAGGGTGGCCACGTACACTAGCATCACTTCTCACTCTCTCAAATCATTTACAAAATGAGACAAAGCGGTGCCAGGGTGGCTCAGTAGCTTAAGCATGCAACTTTTCATTTCATTCAGGTCGTGATCTCGGGGTAGTGACATTGAGCCCCGCCTCTAGCTCCCCACTGGGCGTGGAGTCTGCTTAAAATTCTCTCTCTCCCTCTGACCCTCCCTTCACTCATGCTCTCTCTCTCAAATAAATAAATAGATCTAAAAAAAAAGTATGTCAAAAACAAAATGTACTTCATCTACAGAAATGCCTGTTTCTCACACATCCTATTTTAAACTGGTTCTCCACTTAAAATATGCCCGCTTCATTTTCTGGGGTCCCAGTTAAATTAATGTAACATTATGGATCTTTCTTATTTTCAGGATTCCATGAAAATAGATTCTAACACCCCAATCTCTCTTGGAAAGCAAATAGGATGATGAATCACAATTAGTAATATTTTTAAAAGATTATTTATTTATTTATTTATTTAACAGAGAGAGAGAGAGAGAGAGAGAGAGAGAACACAAGCAGGCAGAGCAACAGGCAGAGGGAGAAGGAGAAGCAGACTCCCCACTGAGCAAGGACCCACAACGTGGGGCTTGATCCCAGGATCCCAAGACCATGACCTGAGCTGAAGGCAGATATTTAACTGTCTGAGCCACCCAGGCACCCTGATTAAATATTTTTATATTGCTCAAAGTAGAGTTAAGTAAGAATGTTCATCAAATAAAGGTCATTTCATTAGGGAATAAAATGAATAAATTGGCTTTAATTCTAGATGTTCAATGAACTTAGAAATACTAAGTATGCATTACATTGGTTGTATCTAAATGAACTATCATTTTCTTTATAAACAAACATAAAGAGAGATATAAACTGCAAACGTTAAGCTGCTCACCAAGGGAGAGATTGTCTTCAGATTTATTTTGTTTAAAATCCTGTGATAATACATTATATGTTTATTAAAAAATAAATGAATAAAATCCTGTGGTAAATTTCACTTCTTTGTTTCATTAAAAAACCAGATAGGCTGAATCCAAGGGGAATATGTGATGTTCCCTTGACTATTAAGAACTGATATGGGATATGTATTTACATTAATACCTCTTTTAAAAAAGAAAATGGAAGTCAAGAATATTGATTGATTTCATCAAGTCTTATAATTTATTTTGTTTCTTCTTAAAAATATTTAAGGTACTGTTTAATAATCAGAGCCAGTGTAGCCTAAAAGTCTTATTTCTCAGAGACTTAGAAAATTTGAGAAAGTGGATTAAAGAATACTGATGGCTGTAGAAATAATCTGGAATTGATTTCTTTATACTGGAAGTAGTTAATATGTTACAAAAATAAATGGTTAACAGTTTACTTTCGCTGCGCATCAGGTAAAATAAAAACCAGAGATTACAAGAACAGAGTTCAAGGAATCAAGGACTCGGGTTCCTATTATTTCCTCTTTCTCTCCCCACCATGAGGGGAAATCAACTGCCCAATCCAGTCTTGATTGTATTTTTCCTACTCTTTCCCAGAGATGCTTCCACTGCTTCAAAACTGTAAGCAACATTTCCAGAAAATTATATTGTCCTTCTCTTTCTCATTGTGCTATCTGCCTCTTGCTATGTCTCTCTTACTTATTTTCTTATTTCTAGTGAAGTTATCTGCTGTTGAAGGGGTTTGGAAAGGTCAGTAAATTGTTATGGCTCATGTGGAAAGGGGCATACTCCAGTTCTAGAAAACACAGAGACATAGGGTGGTAACATTTATGAAACATTCACTGAATAAGAATACAGAATTATACAACATTCATTTAATAATAATATAAAATTCCTGCCAAAAAGGGGAAAAAAGTATACTTTTATAATTGTCTCATGAAAAGGGCTGCTGTGTCTCGACCACTGTGAAATGGGTCAGTGGCCGTATTTTCCCCATCAGGGATCACCAGGATGGATGCATGACTTCCAGACAAGCCAGGCTTTGTGTGTCAGAACATTCAATGCGTCGGGAAAGCTGTAGAGGCTGGCATTAGATCTTGGGAATATACAGATTAACAAAATGTGGGCTCTGCCTTCAATACCTCACAGAATAGAAAATAGAAGGAGATAGTGCACAGAGAAAGGAATACAGTGCAAATCCAGAAGCAAGCACTGCAGGATTTTGTGAGAATGCCCTCAGAGAAAACCTCCCTCCTCCTGGAACCTTTAAGCGATATAAGAGAAGGGGTATCACTTAAGTGTGCAGAGATAGTCTTGAGATAAGTTCTTGAGATAAGTCCTATGAAGTAAATAGGATGTATCTAGATAGACAAGGACACTTCAGAAGGAGAGAGAGGCCTGGGCAAAACAGCACGTTTGAGTGGTTGCAAAGGATGGGCAAAGAACAGCAGGAAAGTGGTATTTTCTTCTGGGTGGACATGGTAATATATTTGGTGATTAGCCTTGCCTAGATTGGCTTGTCTTCCAACATCAGAGAGCGTAAGAGAGAAAAGAGCTAAAATTGCTCCTGGAAAAATACTGCAAAGCAATTCAATTCCTCCTTACCTACTAATTGTTATCACTTTAGTGTCCTGGAATAAGGACATTCATATCATCCACATGAAACCCAAGATCACCGGTAGGCAGATTCTTAATGCTTTCATGATAATCAATGGGTTAATCACATTTTGTTGTTGCTAAAAAAAAAAAAAAAGTTTTTTCAGCTTTATATACATACAATTGACAAATAAAATTACAAAATATTTCAACTGCACCATGGGATGACTTTATATACACATGTATGGAAAGATTCCTCCCACTGGGTGAATTAACATATCAACATATCCTTTTCATACATATTTACTCTTCTTTTCTTCTTTTATTTTTCTGAAAACATTTAAATTCTACTTCCAGCAAATTTCATTTATACAATGCAGAGTTGTCAACTATAGTCACCATGTCTTACATTCTATCCCCAGATTTCATTCATCTTATTATAACTGAAAGTTTGAACCCTTTTATTAACCTTTCCATATTTCCTTCAACACCCTCCACCCCAGGCCTGGCAGCCACCTTCCTATTCTGTTTCTATGAATTTGACTTTTTTTTTTTAAAGATTCCACATATAAGTGACAGCATGCAATATTATCTTTCTCTGGCATATTTCATTAATAATGATATCAAAGCCCATCTCCATGTTGTTGCAAATGATAAGATTTCCTTTTGTTAAAGCTGAACGGTATCCCATTTCTAAATTTGAAAATGAATTCTTTTTAAAAGATCTTATTTATTTGAGAGAGAGACAGAGAGAAAGCACAAGCAAAGGGGCAGGGCAGAGGGAAAGGGAGAAGCAGACTCTCTGCTGAACAGGGAGCCCAACGTAGGGCTTTATCTCAGGACCGCAAGATCATGACCTGAGCCGAAGGCAGACACTTAACTGACTGAGCGACCCAGGTGCCTTTGAAAATAATTTCTACCCAAAATATAAAATGACTCATGGATTGCTTATCCATAGCTTACTAATAGTTTTGCAAATATTGTGAGGGTGAATATCTCCACAGCACAACAGAAGCATATTAATGCTTAACTGGTTGGAGGTTTCTGAGTTTCTAAGGTCTTTTGGATTGGCCTTTGAAGAATACATTCCTCTACCTTCTTGCTGAAATCTGACTCTGTTCTATGATTGGTGATTCCAGAAAAGATGGTCTAGAATACAGCCACAATAATGAAGTCTTTTTAACTTCTCTATGATTGATCCAGATGCCTCTTCTCCACAGGCAGTATCTGGTGCTGGTCCCATCACAGCTGTACACTGGGGTTCCCGAGAAAGCCTGTGTCATGCTTAATCACCTGAATGAGACGGTGACACTCAACATAATTCTGGAATATGGATTGCAGACCAGAACCCTCCTTGCAGATGTGGTGACACAGAAGAACTCCTTCTACTGCAGCCCGTTCACTGTCAGTATGACTTCTTGGGATACAGAAGCTCGTTAGAGGAAGAGCATATTAGCTGATGCCTTGAGTCCTGACCTCTGACAATAAAAAAGCATAATGAAAACACTGAGAAGTACAAAGTGACTTTCAAATTAGATTCAAATTAGATTCTACTGAATATACTTTCATAATATTTACAAACAATTCCAGTGCGATATGCAATGGATATGCAATGCAATAATAGTAATGATAAGAAAGGTTTCATTTGCCCTTAAACTTGTGAGGGAAATAAAGTTCATGCCATTATCCATAAAAACACTAAAAGTCATAAATTTAAGTGACTTACTTAAAATCTCACAAGTGGTCATTGGTTAATGTCTTGTCCTTGTAACCTTTTATTACATAAGGAATTAAAAAGTTAATGATACTGGCTTACTACCAATGATATAACACATAATGTTGATGTTGACCATTGGAAAATAACATTTGATAATCATTTTAATGCCATCGTATTGCTGTGGAAATGAGAGCATGTTATTTCCTTCACCTCCGTGACTGTTTGAAGAAATAGTTCCTTTTATTGCTGTGACATTTCCCCTTTAAATCAACAAAGTGCTACTGTCATGTTACATTAAACTTAAGAATCTATAAACCCAGGGACATAATTTTCGACTTATTCCTCACTCGTTCTCTGGGACCGACCAGAGAAATAAGTCCTAAAGTTTGAGACATTCAGAAATGGGTCTGCACAGATTTTTCAGCTCTTCTCTACCTTACAGCTTCCGGAGTTACCGTCTTCCTCGGGGCTGATTACTGTGGAGGTGAAGGGGCCAACCCAGCAGTTCATGAAGAGGAAGATGGTGCACATCACGAAAGTCAACAGCGTTGTCTTTGTCCAAACAGACAAGCCCATCTACAAGCCGGGACAAACAGGTATCAGGAACCAAATCAGCAAGGGCCACTTTACGGGGCAGCTGTGTGGTTCCCTATTACCTTATTTTGCGTCATGAAAATCTAAGCATGCCTGTTTTCTGTGTTATTTACCCCCCGATTCCCACTGGATGGTCTCATGGGAAAAATTTCTATGTTTCAGTGAGATTGCGCATTGTCTCTGTGGATGTCAATTTTCGCCCTTTGAATGACACGGTAAGTCTCATTACAGTGGATGAGTCTGGGGGAAACAGGAAAAAATGTCAAGCCCATTTTTTGCAGAACCTGAGACCAATGCGTTCTCCTAAGAGTACCACTGCTGAAGAATAGGGAAATCCTATCACCAACTGCATTATTAAAATAAAATAGTCAGTTGAAATTATCCTTTTAAAGATCCCAGTAATTTTTATTGAACAAAAGAAAGTAAGTGCGGTTGATTTCTCCCTTAGAGAAATGGAGACTTTCTCAGAGATAAATTTTATCTGCAAAATAAATTTATATGGACCTTTTTACCTTAGCATAACTTTCCTCAATTGTACAATATTTCATAAAGGTAAAGTCATGACTTCTCAAGAGCTATATGTCCCAAACTAAATATGTAAACCAAACTGGGGCACATTTCCCTGTTTGGACAAGAAATATACCGACTCACTTCCTCTCATCTGGATAACGTATCAATGCTGATGAAATGGCTTTCTTGTTCTGACCTCTATCCCACACTCATACTATTTTTTTTCTTTCCAGTTCCCAGTGGTTTATATTGAGGTAGGTAATAATTTATGCATCTCAGTTGGGATGAAGACTTACTACAAGTTAAATTCCATTGCCCCTTGCCACCTCTCTCCCCCCTCCCCACTAGCACTTCACCAAAACTAAACAGTTTTTCCTGTCTATCTTCAATCCTTTGGAGAGTGGAATGGATGTAAATGAAGGGAAAAAATCCCCTGAGATGATACAAGTTCATGACTCTTCCAATATTTCTGACCATATTGGATATGCATAATTTCAAAAAGAGGTATTGCGATCTGGAATATCTCATGGCTGTTAAATGTGCTGCCCTTTGCTCAGTGTGGAATTCCTAGAAAACTTGGCTCAGTACCTTTGGTGTCAATTTACCAACCATCTCTTATCCAACTCCCAATATGCCCTCTCTAAAAAGCTTCTCCTCTACTTAGATTATATATTTCAGGTGTTTCTATGAACTCATACTATTTTTATCTATAGAATCCCAAGAGAAACAGAATTTTCCAATGGGAAAGTCTCAGACTGCAAGGAGGACTCAGCCAGCTGTCCTTCCCACTCTCAGTGGAGCCCACTCTGGGTGCTTATAAGGTCAAGCTTCAGAGGGAGTCTGGGGAAAAAATAGAGCACCACTTTGAAGTGAATGAATATGGTAAGAATTCTGCCTTTCTCCAAGACATTTATGACATTACTTAAGAGTTTAAGAGTTTTGACATGTAGGTATAGGCAAAAATCTAACAGATAATAGTTGGAAATTAACAAGTCCTTTTTTTTTATTTATCCAAATATTCACTAAGAACCTTTCATGTACTATCTTATTTAATCCTCATATCAACCATCTGAGGCAGATACTCTATGGTCTCCATTTTACAAATGAGTACATCAATACTAGAACAGTTAGTAATTTAGCAAAATCACAGAGCCAGTAAGAGGTAAGAGAGATTTTAATAGGTCCATTATCTTATTCAAACCAAAATTGTTAACCAAAGCAACAAATATCTGCACGCATCTTTTGATCTGTATCTTATACCTCCTGGCTGTCTATGATCTACACTTAGACTACTCTATTCAAAATGGTCAGACATTGAAGCCATCTTATTAGTTTTCAGCCATGTGGATTTTCTCATGAAAATGAAGTATTTCATGCCATGGATAAAGAGACTGCTCACAGAAACATCATTCCTCAAATTCATCTGAACTGCTGTGAGGATTATAGAAGAGGGATATATTACAGGAATAGCGAGCCTTACACAACTGTGAGAGAGGATGGGAAAGTAGGGTCCAGGAGGGGGAGCTAGATCATAGGAAATTACCAACCAGTTCTCCTGAACCGTGGGTGGGGAGGAATAAATTAGCACCTTCCAGGGTACCTTCAGATCCCAAAGTGGACCACCAAGGGAAATCGACAGAAGAATCTATGGAAGACTGGCTATATCTGTTCTTCGTATCTACCACTTCTCTATTTTTGTAATCAAGTGTCTGGTGGTGAGTCTGGGGCCTCTTTTAGTCAGCAGGACAAGCAGTTGGGACGAACTGGACACAGAGAGGAAGAATAAGTACAAATTGGAATTTCCTCACCTCTCTGTACCTGCCACCACATCGAACTAATCATGATGATCTTCAGAGACTAACGATGCTGCTTTCTTTCCATCTTTAAGTCTCAACCAAGTTCAAAGGGGATTCTAGGAAATGTAGTACCAGTGTAACAAAATAAACATGGTACAAATACACACAGTCATAATCACATTTCTGTGGTCGGTAGAGACCCTGCAGCTTCTTAATGTAACTGAAATCATTTCATGTGTTTCGATGTGATAATGTTCTATTTGTAATAGAATCATTACAAATACTCACAAGATATCCTGCCCACCCACCTTCACTTCTTTCTTCCTTTTGTTGACAACAGTTTTGCCCAAGTTCGAGGTCCAAGTGAAAATGCCCAAGACTATCGGTTTTCTAGATGAAGAATTTACGGTATCTGCCTGTGGCCTGTGAGTTACATTTTTTCATCCATTTTGATCTCCCTACTCTATGTTCACTGCAATTAATCGTTACCGGACTTCAAGGTATTTTAATTAGAGAATGACTTTCTCTCCAGCACACCTGAGCTCCAGCTAGAGAGCAGGGGTGGCAGCATAGGACACTCTTACTACTACAAACAAAAGCATTTACTGAACACTTAAAATGTGCCAGAAAATGTTTTAAGTGCCTTGTGAGATGGGGATAGTTATCCTTAGTTTGCAAATGAGGAAACTATAACACATGGGGGATAGAAAACTTGTTCAAGTAAATGGGAGACTAGAGTTTAACTCCAGCAGTCTGGTTCCAGACCCTCAACTCTAGACCACTACCCTACAATTGCCTCTGCAAATAAAAAAAGAAAATCTAGTTTCATGAAACTTTGTACATGCCAAACACTGTGCCAAACTGAACACAGGACATCCAGCTCAAGCTCATGCTCATGTTCATAACTTCTGTGTTATTCTGTCTCCTATGATCCCCATTTTCTTATTGCTCCCAGTTTCATAAACTATGGAAAATTAGGGGGGGAAAATGAAGCAGACCTTCTTAAATAGATATATAGATATATGATGTAGAATTTAAAGACGTGCCATAGTTACTTCTTCCCTGATTGCTTTTTAGTTCAGTAGAACATTCTCCATATGCACGGAGGACACCTTATCTCTTGCTTTTGAAAACAGTGTGAGGATCATATTTTCATCTTTCTTACCAGTTTTGATGCTTTAGATTTTTCCCTCAGAAGGGAGAGCCCTTTTATTGACACTTAAAGATTACATTCAACAGAGTGAGATACAGTAAGTGACTTATTGCTTTATCAGCCCTCCTAGAAATTAGGGGGGAGAAACCTTAAAAGGGGGAGGATCAGGGTCATCGAAGTCAAAACTCATCTACCTCACAGTTGGACCAAAGCAATAGGTTTCAAACTTAGGTGAACATCAGGATCTATGGAGGTGATTGGTTAAAATGCAGATTCCTTGACCCCCACATCTAAAGACTCCAATCATAAATCTGAGGAAGGATTCAGGACTCCAAATCTCAATACATACATCCGGTAATCTCAATGTAGGTGGTCCATTAAGCATACTCCGAGAAACAACGGACTAAGTCTGGCTTCCCATCATGTCTTACTTCACTCAGCCTGCTATGACAAAATACCACAGAATGGGTAGTTTATAAACAACAGAAATTTACTAGTCTTAGTTCTAGAGGCTGAGACATCCCAGATCAAGGTGCCAGCATGGTCACGTTCTGGTGAAGGTTCTCTCTGGTTCATAGCTGGTGCCCTCTTGGCATGTCCTCTTATGGCAGAAGGGGCCATAAGAGGACATAAAAGGAGCCTCATTTATAAAGGCTCCACCCTCACTATCTAAGCACCTCCCAAAGACCTCATCCCCTAACACTATCATCCTTGGGGTTTAGGACTTCCACATATACATTGGCGGGGGGGGATGCAAACATTCAGACCATACCATAGCATATCTTTCCATTAGATTTGGCAGAATCGGACTAAGTCATTATGATACTCTTCATTTATAACAGATATGTTAAATGATATGTAAGTAGTGTTTTTGAATATTTAAATTCCCATTTAAGTTCTCAATTATCCTCTTAAAATACATATGAATTAGGGAATATTTAGAAATACCCTGTCTACATATCCTTAAATTTTTCCCTAAAATAACTTAGGTGTTGTCAAAGTTGGAATTATAACCTAGATCAGCTGATGGCAGGGAAAGAAGAAAATAAGATAGTCTTATAGTAAAACCTCAATTGAAAGGGAGGAAAGATCTGAGAAATGCTACATTGTTAATTTTCCCTTTAGAGGTGTTTCAAAGAAGATTCAGTAAGTATTTTCTCTTAGAGTTGTAGATGTAGGTCCACTTAGATAATTAAGACCTAGTTTCATAATAAGTGCTCCTCAAGTACAAATGGTATGGAAGGAAATATAATTGTTATATGAACAAGATGGATATATGAATGGATCAAATCATGTTAAAAAAATTAGGAGTTGTTTATATCAAATATCCTTTTGTATAACTGCTTTACTGTTATAGATACACATATGGAAAGCCTGTCTCTGGTCTGGTGACAATTAATGTATGCAGAAAATATTCACGATACCATTCGACCTGCCATGGAAGAAATTCACAAAGTATCTGTGAAGAATTCAGTCAACAAGTATGTGATAAATGAAACAAGATGGGATCGGGAGAGAGACAAACTATAAGAGACTCTTAATCTCACAAAACAAACTGAGGGTTGCTGGGGAGAGAGGGGTAGGGAGAGGGTGGTGGGGTTATGGACATTGGGGAAGGTATGTGCTATGAAGTGTGTAAACCTGGCGATTCACAGACCTGTACTGCTGGGGCTAATAATACATTATATGTTAATAACAAAATAAAAAATTATATTTAAAAAAAAGGGAGAATTCAGTCAACAGGTATGTGGAAACCATTCTCCCCAGACACTAACACCAGATCTTGTTTTCTCATGGATTATAATGCAATAAAGAATATCATACAAAAGAATATAATATTGCATGGTGAAAACAGTACAACAGAAAGTAGTGTGGAGTAAGGGAAACATTCTAAAATTGCCTGGTAATGTTTGGAGCTCACTGGAGAGCTGGGTTCATGAATTTATACTGGTATTTATTTGGCCAGTTTTGTAACTTCCTTCTTAGAGTAATCAGCGTGTCAGGTATAAAGGCATAAAATAATATGGAAGTATCCAAAGTTGGCCTTTCTCAAACAGATAATAGAAAAAGGATGTGACAGATGTTAAGAATTTGGTTAGTGGGAGGGGGTGGCAGACTGGCTCAGCTGGTAGAGCCTACGACTCTTGAATGCAGGTTCATGAGTTCCGGACCTCTGTTGGGTGAAGAGCTTACTTAAAAAAATTTTTTTGGTTAGAGGAAGAATCAAATGACTTGCTATGGAATATAAACTTCATATGGAAGAATAAAAAGATATCATAAAAGCCCAGGGAGTGGCAGTGAGTGGGCACTGTAAGGGTGTGGAAAAGAAAATGACCAAAGCTTCAGAGAGGGTCACCTGGGTGTCTCAGTCAGTTAAGCACCCAACTCCTGCTTTCAGCTTGGGTCATGATCTTAGGGTGGTGGAATCGAGGCCCACTTTGGGCACCGTGCTGGGTGTGGAGCCTGCATAAGATTCTCTCTCCCCCTCTCCTTCTGCCTCTTCCCCAACCATCCCTACCCCTCCTCCCAGACTCATGCATGCCTGCACTCTTTCTCTTAAAACAAACAAACAAACAAACAAAAAACCTGCAGAGAGCAAATGAATGAAAGGCAAGGGTGATGAATATGATGATGAATGTCAAAATAAACATCAATAAGAAAGATAAACATGAGAGAAATTAGATTGCCAAAACTCTAATGTATCAAGGACACAGGAATTAATTTTTATTTTCAAGTGAATAAATTAAAAAAGGTTAAGTAAATTATAAGTAAATATAAGTACATTAAATACGCTTAACCTTTATTATGCAATGCATTTTTTCATGTAAATAAGTAAAAAAAATGAAAACAAATCTTTCTTAAGATGTGGTTCCCAATGTTCAGTTTGGAAATCTAATGACTATAATGATTCATCTATTCAAAGAATATCTATGTTTTCGTTAATGTCCTAGGCATAGAGAAATACAGTTAAGAAAATGTAATCCTTAGTTGATGTATAGCTGAAGGTCCTAGGCATAGAGAAATACAGTTAAGAAAATGTAATCCTTAGTTGATGTATAGCTGAAGGTGATTGAAGAGGAGGTGTTGTATCTGAGCTGTGTTTAGAAGAGCAGTAACTGTTGGCCATGATAATGGAAGAAAAAGAATGTTATCACTTGAGGAACTATGTATGCAGAGAGAGTACGATGGCACATTTGGAAACTAGTTAGTTTAATTTGGCAGAGACGGGATAGACTTTTAAAAGAGAAGGAGGAAGGAAGAGGTTGGCAATGAGTAACTCAACGGTTAATGAAGACATCTGATGTCATTTTTGGCTTGGGAAGAAATTTGATGCCGCTTTTGGCTTGGGAAAGGATCAGCACCTACAAGATGGTCAGAACTTTGTAAAATTTCCTTTGGCCAACGAAAAACATTCAGGTTGATAAATGTTGATAAATGGTTGATAAATGGTGATAAATGGTGATAAAAATAAATGTTGATAAAAGGTTGATAAATGACTTTTTTTATGGCAAACCAGAGGACCCAGGAACTCTCTTTCTTCCTCTTCAGGCAGACAGTGAAGGCTGTTTCACACAACTTGTGAAAACTAAAGTATTCCAGCTGAGACAGAAGGGGTATGACATGAGCATACAAGTGGAAGCCAAAGTCAAAGAAGATGGAACAGGTTCGTGTTATTTCGAAATATTTATTAATTCATTAATGTTAAGCATTTATCAAATGTCCATTCCATGTGAAACACTTTGTAGTTTCTGGGGACCTAAAATAACACAGTCCTTCCTGTCAAGCATCTAGAAATCTAAAAAGAAATTACATAGATATGTGTATATGTATATATGCTTGTACATATATATTCATAACCATAACAAAATTTCCATGAGCAATGGAAAAACTAAAGTCCAAATGAGTATGAAGAGAGAGAATTAATTCTTCTATAGAGACAAAGAAAGTTACTTTATAAAGTACCACATGAG
>PISX010033476.1:0-15031 GCA_004024625.1 Mellivora capensis | reverse complement strand
TGGGGAGAAAGCCATGAATTCCGCGCATTGCTTTCTCCTCCTCTGGAGTTCCCCTGCTCTCCTTGTTAAGTGAACTTGGTCTTGGCTGGATTTCTTTTGATCTTCTGGGGGAGGGGCCTGTTGTAGTGATTCTCAAGTGTCTTTGCCCGAGGCAGAGCTGCACCGCCCTTTCCAGGGGCCGGGCTGAGTAATCCGCTCGGTTTCGCTTTCGGGAGCTTTTGTTTCCTGAGCGCTTTCCGTAGAGTCTGGAGGACGGGAATGAAAACGGTGGCCTCCTAGTCTCCGGCCCGGAAGAGCTGAGATTCGGGGCTCCACTCCTCAGAGAAAAGTCCCGGCTACTCCCATATCCCTCGCCTCTGGCCGCGCTCCGAGCTCACCCAGCCTGCGACCGGTTCAAGGTAACCCCGAGCTGAGAGCGCACTCCTCGGCTCTGTCTCTGTAGCCGGCTTCCCGCTCCGATACCTGCTAGCTCTGTGACACTCAGACACCCTTCTGTGACCCTGCGGGACCTGGGGCCACGCTGACCCCGCGTGGGCTTCACCCCGGTTTAGCCTCTGGAGTGATGTCCCTCCGTGGAGCAGACTTTTAAAAGTCCCAATTTAGTGCTCCGCTGCTCCGCCGCTTGCGGGGAGCCGGCCCCTCCCCCGCGGTCTATCCTCCCGTCGCTTTCGATTCACTTCTCCGCCGGTCCTACCTTTCAGAAAGTGGTCGATTTCCTGTTTCCAGAATTGCTGTTCTTCCTCTCTTCGATCTCCCGTTGGATTTGTAGATGTTCGCAATGGTTTGATAAGCTATCTAGCTGATCTCCTGCTGCCTGATGTCGTCTCAGCTGCTACTTCTCCGCCATCTTGCTCCTCCTCTCCTTGTTTTTTTTTTTTTAATCTCCTTTAATTGTAGATATTGGGGAGGGGCTCTGTTTACATATTCTTATTTACAGCTTGCCTAGAGCAGAGCTGGGAATGTTCAGTACATATTCTATTAACCATAGTAACTATGTTGATAAAAAAAAAATTCAATCCCTGGAGCTCTTGTACTCAACAGCTTTTTGACCAATTCTATACCCATTTCATCCTGAAATATTTACTTTCCAACTGCTGGCAAATTACTCGGGTTACTTATTTTTCTCTTCACTGGTACAGTAATATTAGAAGCTGAGCCTCCTTTTCCTCACTGTTCTATGCATCTGAAATCTGTTTTTCTATAAATCTACTGTTATATAGATTTTTCAGTCCTAGAAGCTTAGTGCATTCACCAAGCCTCATGAGGTTATCATGGTAGGCTTGACTATCCAAACTTTTATGGTTTTATGGATGTAAAAAAAAAAGGCAATATACAGAATTAGGCTGCATCTTACCCAGGGCAACAGCAGAACCAAGAGTGTAATTTCAGTTCCCAGGTATGGCTTACCTACCCTTAGCGTCTTCTTTGGGGACACACCTGAGAAGTAGCTGAATGCAATATAGACAGGAAGAAGGAGAGAAGTGGGTATTTACCGAGCACCTGCTGTGGGTCACACACTGGGTCACATGTTTTCATATGAACCATAATATTTACCCTCACAAGTCTTAGAAAGACAGTATTGTTATTCTCATTACACAAAGAGTCCAGTAAGGTTAAAAACTATTTAACTTATTTGCACAGAGCTGATCATTTCTAGAGCTGGGATTCAAACCCCAATGTCACTCCAAGTTCTCCTCTTCCCTCTGTTCCCTGACGTCTCCAAGCCAACAAACATCTGAACTTGAAAATGCTCAAAAAATGGCAGCTGAAGACTAATGGAGACAAGCGAGCTCATAGCCTGACCATGCCCTCTTGACATGCTGTTGTCTGTGAATGGGTTGATAATGGTAGTGAGTATGGCTGAGGAAGTACACTGGGTTCTACTCTCATCTCTGCTACTAAGAAATCTTGAACAATCCCATTTCTCCAAATATGGCCAATAATATTTTTAATTAGCTAGATGGATGGTTAAATTAATGAACGCTCAACTAAGGAAGCCGTTGGTGACTCTGGATCTCTCTGCCCCTGACAACCCTAAAGGACCCTTGGAAGTTTGAACATGGCTCGAGAGTGAGACCAGACTTTATCACCTGTTGCCAGTCCAAACACATCTGTACAGAAGCATGGAATTTAGAGCCTCTGAATGCAGTAGAGGACAGCGAGATAAAAGTTCATGTAGCTGCTCTTGCTGGCTTCCCTTGGCTGGTCTCTAAGAATGTCCCAAAACGTGGAGCTTCATATGAAGAACATACTGGAAGTGAAATCATAGGACAGTGTGGGGAAAACAGAAATCTCTTAAGCTAGGAAAGAAATAAAAGGGGAAGACAGAAGCAAATGTAAGATTTTGACACAAGATTTTGACACAGGAAATTCACCCTCCCAGGAAGAGGCTAAGGGGATGCTGGGGCAATGTAGTGGATAAGAGAAAAGAATTGGGTTTGTAAACATCAGACAGACCTCAAGGTTGGCTCTAGAGTGACTCCTGGGTGACTTTGGAGAGGTCATTCACCCTCCTGAGATTTCCTTTCCCATCTATAAAATATGGGTAACAGCTCCAACCCACCTACTTCACAAAGCTATGCTAAGAGTTCAATGAGCTAAACCAGAAGAAGAAGAGCAGGTTAATGCATCCCAGATGGGTTTCAGATTGTTCTGCAAGTCATCTGTATAATTCCTTTTCCAAGGAACAGTGCAATTGGTATGTGAATATATTTACTTTCTCTACATGCACCTTTTTTTTGAGGAGGAGACAGTCAACATACATTTACTGAGAATCTGTTATGTGTAAAGTCTGCAGAGAGATACAAAGTGTGCAAAACACACTCTCAACCAGTTTAAGAAATGCCTACCAAAACTCCTATCCCATAAGTGATAGCAAAGCTAGTTTGGGACTTTGATAGAATAATGCCCCCCAAAGATGTCTATATGTCCTAAAGTCCAGAACCTATGAATATATAAAGCAATACAGCAAAGGAGAATTAAAGTTACAGATAGAATTAAGATTGCTAATCAGCAGACTTTGAGATGGAAAGATTATCCTGAATGACACAGGGGAAGGGGGTGGGCAATGGAATCACAAGGGTCCTTTATAAGTCAAAAGACAAAAGAGGGAGAACCAGAAGGAAGGCGGCATGGGAAAGACTTGGCCTGATATTGCCGGCTTTGAAGATGGAAGAAGAATGAGGCCATAAGCAAAGGAATGTGGGTAACCTTGAAACACTGGGAAACTACAAGAAAATAGAATCTCCCCTAGAGCCTCCAGAAGGAATGCAGCCTTCCTGCTACCTTGGTTTTAGCCCAGTAGGACTTATTTCAGACTTCAGACATCCAGAACTCAAGATTATAAATTGGTGCTGTTCTAAGACCCTGAGTTTTTGATAATTTGTTACAGCAGCCGTAGGAAACCAACACGGGAATTCAGTTCATTTTGGGTTTTTGTAAACAAATAAAGTACAAAACAAGCACTTATTTTGCTCATGAACTCTGGGAGTCAAGAGTTCAGGCAGAGCAGAGTGGGGATGGTTTGCCTCTGCTCAAGATACCTGGGTCCTCAGCTGGAAGGCCATAAGGCTGAGGGCACCCTGACAGCTAAGGGCTAGAATTTTCTAGAGGCTTGTGTGCTCATATGTCTAGCAGATGATGCTATCTGTCATCTGGGACATTAGCTGGCACTACTAGCTGGAACACCATCGTATGACATCTCTAAGTAGCTGGGATTTCCTTAGAACAGAGTGACTTTTCTAGAATGTCATACAGTTGGAACCATACAGTATGCAGCCTTTTCAGACTGGCTTCTTTCACTAAGCAATGTGCACTTAAGTTTCTTCCATGTTTCTTGCAGCTTGATAGCTCACTTATTTTTATTGCCAGATAACATTTCATTGTATGGATGTACCACAATTTGTTTCCATTCATCTATTGAAGGACATTTTGGCCACTTCCAGTTTGGGCAATTATGAATAAAGCTGGTGCAAACATCTGTATGCAGGTTTTCATTGTAGATGTAAGATTTCAATTCATTTGGGGATACACCTAGGAGCATAATTACTAGATCATATAGCAAGACTATGTTTAGCTCTGTAAGAAACTGCCCAACTCCCTTCTAAAGTGAGTGCCATTGTGCATTCCCACCAGCAATGAATGAGAGTTCCTGCTGTTCCATATCCTCATCAGCTTTTGGTGTTGTCAGTTTTTCAATGTTAGCCATTCTAATAGGTGTATAGTGAGATCTTCTTATTGTTTTAATTTGCAATCCCCTAATGACATAGGACACTGAGTATCTTCCCCAACATGCCAGATACATCCCATGTACCCCCACTGGGAAGACTGCTGCTAGAATCACATAAGGATATCTGTTCTCCACCCGCCATGACCCTTGGGAAATAGGGAGTTCTCCTACCAGGGACTCTGGTAATATCAGTCTCTGATGTGTCTCTATCCTGGAAGAAAGTTAAATTTTGTTTGTTTTTAAAAATAAAATCAGAGATAGGGCCTTAAATTTCTCCTTCTGTGAATCGAAAAGGTCACTGTCTTCCCTTGGGGATTGCAGGAATATTAATATTGTCAGTGTAATCTAACAAAGTTACACTTGAGTTTTCTTCCTTCCAAATACTCTGTAAGCCACCTGTATCAACAGAGAAGTTTAAAGAACTCTAGAGTCCTCTTTCAAATTCAGTCTCATCAGTAGCTCATGGTGTTCCCCAAATCAGCTGTGACTTCTGAGAGTCCACACTCATCTCTGCCCACCAGTTTTCCAATAGAGAAACAGTCATTTCCTCAAAACCAATTGGTCCCACCACTAGGACAGTAATAAATCTGTGGTCAGATATGTTACGCCCTGGATTCTTAGCAGTCCTGGAGGAGGTTCCCCATATGAATCAGGTGTGAATTTTACTCTATATGATTTAACATCATAAATTTCACATTACTTTTATCTCTTGAAATAAAATTCAATCTTTTCTGAGCCCCCATTACATTGGGTTGGTAACAAATTTAACTTGAATCACTGCTGGAGTGTACTTTCCTCCCTTACGGTTGGCAATGTTCCCAAGGACCTGGCACAGGAGGCATCATTCAGGAATGGCTCTCTGATGCATGATCCATTGCTAATACAGTATCGTCCAAGTCCACGAAATCCCACAAAGGAGAGCATCTCCTCTGTCCTGGAGTCACAGTCAAGGCTGAGTGTACAGTGTGCCAAGTCCAGCTTCCTTGGGGCACCCGAGGAGCCATGCTCCCCTGAGATCCTGCCACTTCCCTGCAGTTATCTTCAGGGCCAGTCACTGGTGGCCACAACCCGAAAAACCTGAGAACTCTTCCTTCCTTCCAAGTCTAAGGGAATACTCTAAAATCCCCCTTCTCCTATGTTAGCCTCAACATTTTGAGCCTCTTGGATGCCAAACACTTGCTTCCACCTTCTCTACTCTCGCAGATCAGCATGATCTCCTCCAGAACACAGACTTCTGCAAAACAAAAGCAAGAGAGGCACTATCTTCTGGGAGTGCTGAGAATTTCCGTTTCCTGCAGAAGCTTCCTTCAGAGGGAACAGAGGCTTAGCAGAGTATGGAAAATGCCAACTCTGTTGCATTAACAACAAAGCCCCAATTGCTATTTCAGTAAATCATGCTGCCACAGTTTAATCAGCGTAATTATAGGAAAGAACCTCTTCTCTAAGGGTTCTTATCACCTGTACAACCCAAGGTACATTTAACAAGGCCTTCTACCTCCTATAACTTCAACCATCACACCTTCCCCTGTCTGTCAGCATACTGCCTTCAATCTGCCTCAGATTGGTTTTGGAGTGGTTGCAGATAGGAGTGATTTTTTTGTCTGGTACTATCTCCCTGTCAGATTGTGAGTTTCTTAAGGGCAGGGCCCGAGTTCTTCTGTAAACAACCAGGTCCCAATAGGAAACTGATGGCGTACAGAAATTGGATAATGCCAAGAGGATTTATTTACCAAGGGACTAATTTATAAAGCTGTGGGAAAGATACAGGGGCTTCAGTGGACCGTGTGGGAATCTAGAGCTAGTAAAAATCCAGAGATGAGAGAGGGTCAAGTAAATGGACCCCAAAAGGAAAGAGTAGGATAAAGTCAGGAGCCAGGCTAAGGTGACAACAGGGAAGGGGACATGGAATGTCAATATCCCAGTCTCTCTCTCCTCTGACTAGGTTCTCCACTGGCCAAACCCAACGAAACTGGAGCATTAGATACAGCTCAACTTGGGGCTGAGAACAAGGTGGCTTCTGTGGGCTCTCAGTATGGGGACGAGTTCTATCAGATTGAATCAACTCTAATCTGCGCTCTCAAGAGTCTTAGGGTCTAAGGACAGAGAAAGGACACAAACACACGTCTCTTCACCCTAAGTCCAGAGCTTGTCCCATTCCCCCTTTGCTGTACTGAATCTCACCCCCTCCATGATTCTGAACCTTACAAGCACTTAGCCTGAGATGCTCACTCCATCAGTTGATTATAAGCTGTTTTATAAATCACAAGGGTTATTTTATTACTCCCAATTCAACTATAAACTCTGGGAAGACAAAACCTTCATCTTCTATCTTTCATGTATTTCTTACAGCTCTGAACATAGTGGACTGCCCATAGTAGGTACCTGATAGCAAATGAGTGAGCCATTGAAAGGATCTTAGCATCACACAGAGTTAAGCTCCAGGAGTGGGAAGGGGACATCCTTTGAATGATTGCCATACCCTGCCTCTATAGAGATTCTTGGGCAAAGAACTACTCAGAATCAGGAATCATTTCCGCCCTTCCCCTCCCCCCTCCCAGTACCTAAAGCCCCAGAGGCAGTCCCAGACCTGTCCCAGAAACAGAAAGGTGACGTAGGGGCACTGAGTCACTCAGTCAGTCTAGCACTCAGTTAACAAAAAATTATTGAGGATCTCCTAGGTTTCAGGCAGTGAGCTAAGTACTGGGTATACAGTAATAAATAACCAGATATCGGAACTATAAACTTGCGAAGTACTGTAAAATTAAAAAGTGTGATAGGTACAGTAAATTTTTTAAAAGAGAGAGAGAGAGAGTAGCTTAAGAGACTAGGCAGAGACATGACCAAAGTGGTCAGCGCCCCACCCACACCCCCAGCTTGCCCTGGAGGTCACCGCACACAGTTCCGTCCTGTGCATGGCTTTCTGCACCGTCTCTGCTTTAGGCCATCCTTTGCCCTCCAGTCTCTGCTGGGGAAGCCAGGTGTCCCAGGGAAGCAGTGACCCAGGAGCCACCGCCATCTAGTGAGAGGTAGGAGTTCGTGGGGAAACACCTGAATTCCTCCCCCTTCCAGGGCAGTCCTGAGGTATGCTGCACACGGGCTCTCAGAAGAAGAAGAGCTCCCCAGATGCCCACAGCAGTAACCTTCTCAGGAACCCAGGCTGGTCTGGCTTTGTCCCCTTACCTCCCTCACTTCCTCACCCCCCTACTGGCACTTCCTGGAACTGCCCCCCCCCCAAACTTGTCTCAGGGTTTCCCTTGGGGGGAATCAAAAGCAAGATAATAGAAAACTCACTCAAGCTAAGCTCCAATGCCCACTTATACTGAGATCCCTCCAAACTCAGGAGTCTGAGGCATCAGTCAAATGTATTCTGAGACCAGTCATTAAACTTTTGGAAAACAGATGAGCCAAAGGCTGGCAGTGCTTTATTAGGGAGGAAGGGAAGACAGAGAAGAGATGCTGGAAGGGAAGAGGGATGGGTGCAGGCAGGGACACAGGGTGTGACCACAGGGCAAGAGCATGGGCAGCCACAGGGAAAAAGATACCAACTGTCCCAATCTCCATGGAAACACAGAACTCAGGGCCTTGTCACCCCCTCATGGAGGTTTGCAACATACAAAGGCAAGACAAGAGCATTTCTGCAGCAAGTGATGCCACATGGATTTTCTTCCTGACTCAAAGAATAGAAAAAGGCACTTTGTGGCCTACTGACTGTGTCACTCAAAATTCTGGTCTCCTAGCCCCCCCCCCCTCTGCCCATGTTGGACTCCAGGGAAAATACTGTTCGTGACTCAAGTATTGCCTTCTCTGAGAGCCAGGTCCTCTTTAAATGCTCATCACTTAGCAGAGAGAAGGAGAAAGTGCTTAGAAGTATGGGTGGTAGACAAATGGATGAGCATGGAAGGTGAGTTTTGGGACGTGTGTCCTCCTCTCTCCTGGCGTTCCTCCCTTGTGAAGGGGGCTCATGAACAGTGCCCCGGGCTCCACCCCGCCTCCCGCTCACTGTGGCCTGACTTGCTCACTGCATGTGGAGGACAAAGCTGGAGAAGGTAGCCCAGCCCTTGCCTCTCCTCTTTCTCTTCCAAGCGAGCTGTCTACCAGCACTAGAGTCCCCTTGGCTCTAGCACCACGGAGACAGGGCAGACAGACGGGTCTGCCTGCTCCTGGGGTTCTGCCTAAGGCTATAGCCATATTCTCCAGGATCACATCTACGATTAAGAACAGCAGCATTGGGACGCCTGGGTGGCTGAGTTGGTTAAGCGGCTGCCTTCGGCTCAGGTCATGATCCCAGCATCCTGGGATCGAGTCCCGCATCGGGCTCCTGGCTCGGCAGGGAGCCTGCTTCTCCCTCTGCCTCTGCCTGCCACTCTGTCTGCCTGTGCTCGCTCGCTCTCTCTCCCTCTCTCTCTGACAAATAAATAAATAAAATCTTAAATAAAAAAAAAAAAGAACAGCAGCGTTTTAGTCCCCATCAACTCTTTCACCTACAACTTCAAGTTGGATTCATTCAACACCCAACATTCTGGAAAGAAGATTACCTAACTTTAGTGGGACAGGCTGACAGACTGAACTAAAGAGGCCTGAGTTCAGCTGGTCTTTCACTTATGAGCTGTATAAACTTGGGGTTTTACTTCCACTGTTGTTCAGTTTCTTCACTGTTGTGAACAGTAGGACTGAGAGGGATTCTAAGTCCATGATTCTACGAAGTAGGATCCACAGGTTCGTGTGCCTCTGGTAAGGTTTCCCTGTGCCACCTGGTCTGGGTGCCACGTCCCTTCTGGGCAGCCCCGGCCCCCTGCTGTTTCCTCTGGGCCGACCTTTAGCGCAGTGTGGACAGGTGCATGTGTTCACAGCTCATCAGTGAGCACCGGGCAGGTTCCATGTTTGTCCTGCTGGATCCCCAGCACCGGCCGCATCTCACAGCACGTAATTAATAAATATTAGCTGAATCTGTAACTGTGATACAATCTAGGGGGCCGGAGGCCCCTGTGACACAGCTAGCCGCCCTCCCTGGGGTGGTAGGAGGAAAAACATGACTGTGGTCCATCTGACCACATCTCGTAGGCCACATAACTGAAGGACTCTATCTGCGAAGTAGAACAAATGCAAGAGAGCAAGCCTGGATGCTGTTTCTATTTCTGAAAAGAAAAATATCTTCCTGTATTGTTTTGCAGACAAATTTGCTAATACTGAGGAAACTGCAAGCCACCTTTAGGGGAGAGGCAGCCATCTCTCCCGTTGATTCATCCATATTTATGGGCATCTGGGTCGGGCCTATTGCTGTGTGCTCAGATTGTCAGTGAAGCTTTCAGCCATTTGGAAAGCACAATAAACTCCTCTCCGTTCCCATCTGCACAAGCCCACGCTGCAGTCATTCCCCTCTGCAAACCGCACCTGCTGTCATGAGACTTCTCCCCGGGATTGGAGGAAAGGAGCACATCAACCCTGAGCACGCTTCAGGTGGCTCTGTGACCTTGCATTCCTCCCCCGTGACCTTTCTCATGTTGCTCTTTGCATGGGCAACTCTAGCCATTACATTAGCAACACACAATTACACCTTCAAGGTAGATTCAAGTTCAGGCTCTACCAGGACATAAATACCTTAATGAGGTGACAGCCATGCAAAACTTCTGAGTGGCATAAATCAGGGCTCTGATAGACTGCAAAGATATGCTGGCAGGTTCATGCCCCAGCAGAAAGAAAAAAGGGAAGGAAGGAAGGAAGGAAGGAAGGAAAGAAGGAGGGAAGGAGGGAGGGAAGGAAGGAAGGAAGGAGGGAGGGAAGGAGGGCAGACCTTCCTATGACAATGCTGGTAGTAGCATACAGCACAGTATTTTTCCAAGTGATTTCTAATGTTTTCATCCAACACTTGCACTCTTGTCCCTACTGCCTCTTCTGGTTAAAATTCCCACCGGCACACCCAGGACTCAGCACTCATGTTCAGCAAGCACTCCCAGTTAACAGCGCATACTCTGGCTCTGGGTTTTCTTTGCCTCTCCTGGTATCCTCCAGATACCCCTTAACCTACATGGTGGCGAGGATTAGGGACTCTACTTCACAGATTCCTAAATTTCTGTCAGGGGTCTAAGGGTATAAAAATCTCTCATCCCAAGGCAGAGTGCTTGGGGAGGACACTATCCAGCCTACACCACCAGCTAGGAAAGGGCACTCCACGGCTGGTGGCCCAGCCACGAGGGGACAGAAGGACGTCTTATCCCTGAACCTGCTCACCCGTACTCAAACAGCCTTCTGCTCAGTTCGGTGCTGACTGCAGAACAGAAGAGCTAGCACTCAAAATGGGCTTGGCCACTCCTTCCAGTCCAGACATGCACGGTTACGACTAATCCCAGATCCCGAGAGAGTAGTGAGAGCTATAATCCAGGGTCAGAGTCACAATAAAAGGAAAGAACAAGTAGCAGACCACGGAGATGCCCTCAGCCTATGTTGTCCCCACAGACTGCCATTTCCTTTAAGAGTTCGGTGGCCACTTAAGCAAAGCTGTTTAGAATGGTGCCCAGCATGGCTAGGCCTGGTTACCCCTCACAACAGCCCCACCAGCTCCCGTGAGCCTCTGAGGGGCGGTGCTCACAATGATGAGAACAGAATCAGCAATCATCTTTTCCTAGTTTAGCCTTGGCATGGAGGGGCCTTATACGAGGTTGTCCAATGAAAATATAATGTGACTGACATGAGTCATGTTTAATTTTCTAGTAGCTACATTTTAAGTGAAAGTAAAAATGAACAGGCAAATTAATTTTAATAATATGTTCTACTTAAGTCAATCCATCCAAAATACCATCTCAACAGGTAAAGGATATTTTTTAAAAAATCAGCTGAGATATCTTCTTTTCTCCATAGCAAGGACTTTGAAGTCTTGTATAGGTTACACATTTACAACTCCCCTCAATTTGGACTAGCCACGTTTCAATTGTCCAGTAGTCACAAACGTCCAGTGACTACCATTTGAAGAGCATTGTTCTGGTGCGATCCCTGGACAGTCTCATTCTTTTATGTTCCCCAGTCATTCTAGAGATACTTGAGTTCAGGCGTACATGCGAGTTAGAAAGAAGGGGCTCTGAGGGAGCCAGAGGCATAAAGGAGGGTAGGCCAAGGAGTCAGGAGGAGCAAGCCGGAGCATGTGAGTCTGACCCCCGAAAGGAGGAAAGACTACAGCTCCAGCACAGGGGCTCTGCTGCTCCCTAAGGGCTAGATGTAGCCTCCACTCCTGTGTGCTCTGAAAGCAGGTTCCCCGAGGCCAGAAATGGCCGGATCTTGATGAGAGTCACAACTAGTGGCAGGCAGATTACGTTTGGCCTGCAGCTCAATAGCCCAGCCTAGTCTTTTTTTAAAAAGTTTTTTAATTGAGTACCCTTTGAAATCAAGTGATTTCGTTGAAAATCCAACTTCGCAGCTTCTCCTGAAAAATCAGATTTGGGCAAACTGGGCACACATTTCTATGTGACAACACACTGACTGAGCCACTACACCTGTCAGGCGGTGGGGGGTGGGGGGGGGGCAACTGCTCGCCCATCACTACAGACCCTACCTCGTCCTAGTCTTCCTTACAACAGCAGCCAGGATCCTGTTGTTATTTACTGTCGCACATGATCTGTTATTTATTTAGAGAAAAGAGAATAAAATATTTCTTGACCCCATGTGTATAACCAAAAGTGGGAACACGAAGACTGATCGAGTGGGCCACGTGCTTTCTGTATCCTGCCTGTGTTTCTCATTGGGACCTATTCTGGGGGCCTCTGAGTTTGCCACGGCTCTGGGCCCACCATCCACCATGGAGAAGACACACCCAGCAGATCCTTTTGCTACCTTAGTTCCTCCACATTTCTGAAAGTCTGAAAATTGCTCTCTTTATTTTTGTCTAAATGCACCAGCCCTTCCTTCCAGCAATGAAACTCTGCAGTGCTCTGTGTTGAGCTCCTGGGACAGAGAGAGAGAAGAAACTGAGCCCAAACTGTTCTTCCCTTTATTCAAACCAGAAAGAAGGAAGGAGTTATGGCCCTCACAGACAGGAGGAGGAGGGAGTATTTACATCAAACTTATGTAGCCACAGTGATTGCTAGGTCACCCTGGCATACCTATTTTCCTGGTAAAACTCACATCTTTTTTTTTTTTATAAATGTATTTTTTTAAAGATTTTATTTATTTATTTGACAGAGATCACAAGTAGGCAGAGAGGCAGACAGAGAGAGAGGAGGAAGCAGGCTCCCCGCTGAGCAGAGAGCCCGATGCAGGGCTCGATCCCAGGACCCTGGGATCATGACCCGAGCCGAAGGCAGAGGCTTTAACCCACTGAGCCACCCAGGAGCCCCCAAACTCACATCCTTTTGACAGCACCTAACAGGAGAGTGACTTTCCCCTTTTATCTGCACTCCTCACCCCCAGCTCTGTACCCCAACTCTCCCAGGACATGTACGTAGGTCTAAACCTGTACTACCACATCTCATTTATTTGCATGTCTCTTCCCCTCTCTAACATGTTAGCTCCTTGAGACCAGAGTCCAAGATCTTTTTTATCTTATTTATCTTTGCACTTTTTGCATCCATGGCATCTGACACAGAGTCACTCTTTGAAAATGGAAAGTGACTAAAAAAAAAGAGGAAGAAGAGAAAGAAGCAATACGAAGTCAGCTCTAAAATTACAACCTTGCTGTATTTTTTTATTCATTGTATGACCTTGGGCAAATAAAAATCTTTCTAAGCCTGAGTTCCCTCATCCATAAAGTGAAAACAATGATTCCCACCTCTTAGGTTTAATGTGAAGATTTGCTGGGGAACACACTTAGAGCACCTTAACCCAACACCTGACCTACAGCGGGGGTTCAGGAAAAGTAAGCTCACATTACTCCTGAGCTGAGGCGGGATGGGAAACAAGAGGCAATAGGAACTGGGCTGAGTTCAACATCGGCCTCATCCAACTACCTGTCAGCAAGAATGCAAATCTCCATTCAGTCCCTTATATCCAGGCTGCTCAGACCCTCAGTCTGATCTTACCCTGGCCAAAGCGGCAAGTAGAAAGAGATGTCCTCCCAATCTGTGCCCTGATTCAGAAAAGACCCACAGTTGACAAATGAACAGCAATGTACTCAACGGGTACAGATGAGAATACTACTTCCTTGGTTTCACTTCTTAATGCATGTTAATTAGCTTGTTGGTCTCTCTTGCTCCATTTCACTAAGAACCAGCAGGTTCTCAGAACTCTCTCTTTCCTCAGGTGGTCTGTCTCTGAATCAAGCCAACTAGTCCTCTGACAATCTTTCTCAGTCCTACCACTTTCACTCCACATCCAGAATCCAGATCCACAATTTCTACGGGAACGACCCAGAGCTTGAGTGACTCTCTTTTGGGACTTCCTTCTCTAGCCACTCTGGAAAGAAGAGGAAGCCAACACAGAGTGGGTTGAAGATGACATATAATGCAAAAGACATTATAGCTACTTCAAGAACTATGCAGGAAAGAAGAGAAAGATGAACTAGTAACTAGAGAGAGATACAGCTTCATGGAAGTTTTTCTTTTAAGGATGGGAATATATTTTCAAGATGACAAGTTTTGCCATCATTCTCTAGATGACATTCCCCATTTTAGGAGCCTGGGAGCCTAAATGCCTCTCAAATCACATGAAAACTCCTTCCCCTTTTCTAACTAGACATAAGCCTTCCCTCTTAAAATGTGCTTAAGGCATCCCACACATTTACCCCCTCCTGAGCTACAGCCATGTCCTCCTTGTGGTATACTCCTCAGAACTCATCATCATTCGACTTACTTCTATCTTATGAGAAAACCATCTGGGGATGGCAGTAAATTTGGCAGAGTAAGGACCTCTAAAAATTCTCTCCTCCATTCAACTAACTAGAACACCAGCAAAAGTTGTCAGAATTAACTTCTTCAGGACGCAAGAAACTTTCCAAGGAGCACTTATTCAAGGAAAAAGAGCAAAGCTCGATAAGAACAATGAGTATTAAGGCATTTAAACTTGCCCTATTACCAACCTCCACCTGGCCCCAGCCCAACAATAGCCTCGATATCCCCTGTCTACAGACCCAACAGCCTACAGTCACAATGAAAACCAGCATCCTGGCAGCCACTGGGGGGAGGGGGGCAGGGAAGGGGGAGAGCACCTCCAAAGCTTAATTTCCAGAGAACTGCAAAAACTTGACCTGTCTTATAATTCCCTGGAAGACCCCATTGGCAAGGTCTGTCATTATTTGACCTGACTTGGAGCTTGCCCAAGTGCCCTACTGGAAGAGAACTGAAAACCCACAAATAAACCCTTACATCTATGATCAACTGATTTCTGACAAGGGGGCCAAGACAATTCAATGGGGGAAAGAATGGTCTTTTCAACAAATGGTATGGCAACAACGGGATGGTAACATGAAAAAGAATGGAGGTGCACCTCAGCCCCAAATCATGTCTAAAAGTTCACGTAAAGTGAGTGAAAAACCTAAATGGAACAGCCAAAACTACAAAACTCTTAGAAGAAAACATAGATGTAAATCCTCCGGGCCTCGGATTACATAACAGTTTCTCAGCTAGGACACTGGACCCATAGCAATCAAAGAGAAAACAGAAACTGAACTACACCAAAATTAAAGGCTTGTGCTTCTAATTTCACCATCCAGAAGTGAAAAGACAACCCATAAAATTGGAGAAAACATTTGCAAATCGTATCTGGAGATCTAATTTTATACACACATAACAACTCAACAATATAAAAATAAATAATTTAAAAATGAACAAAATACTTGCAAGATATTTCTACAAAGAAGATATACAAACGCCAATAAGCCCA
>PISX010033475.1:0-15028 GCA_004024625.1 Mellivora capensis | reverse complement strand
GAGATTACAAGTAGGCAAGAGAGGCAGGCAGGGAGAGAGAGGAGGAAGCAGGCTCTCCGCGGAGCAGAGAGCACAATGTGGGGCTTGACCCCAGGACCCTGGGATCATGACCTGAGCCAAAAGCAGAGGCTTTAACCCACTGAGTGACCCAGGCACCCCCAGAAAGGGCTTTTATTTCTCCAGACAGGGTTTCTCTGATATCTTCCCATGCCTTTTTTCAGCCTGGCTAGGACTTTGAGAATCATCATTCTGAACTCTAGATCTAACATATTACCAATGTCCATATTGATTAGGTCCCTAGCCTTCGGTAGTGCCTCTTGTTCTATTTTTTGTGCTGAGTTTTTCCCGCCTTGTCATTTTGTCCAAATAAGAATATATGAAGGAACAAATAAAATACTAAAAGGGTGGCAAAGACCCCAGGAAAATGTCCTTTAACCAAATCAGAAGAGACCCAAATCATGGGGGGGAGAAAGAGGGTAAAAAGAAGTTCAGAAAAAAATAATTAAAAAAAAAGAAAACAAATTAAAAAATGTAAAAAGGAAAAAATATACTTATATTGGACTGGTGACTAGAACTGGGTCACCCCCTTAATTTTGGGAGTATTTTGGCCTCTTAGAAGAAACTACCTCCCAAAATTTTAAAGAATGAAAAACATATATAAGGGTAAACACAATGAAGGGATGGAATATGGCTATAAAGATGAAAAAAATTTTTTTTTTAATTTCTAAAAAAGGAGTTGATAAGTTGGTTGGGAGAATAAAGAAAAAGAAAGTGAAGAGGATTTGCTTGGGCTGGAGACTAGAACAAGTCCGGTGCTAGTTTTAGGATGTATTTTGATCCATTAGAAGAAGTTGTACCCCAAATTTTTTCAAAGAAAAAACCCTATGTGTATCCAAAAAATAAAGTTAGATACAATGAAGCATAAAATATGACTATAATAATGAAGTTTCAAAAAAGATTTTTTTTTTTTAATGAAAGGTATTGTTAAGATAAACTCGTTAAAAACGTTGAAAGAGGAAAGGGTAAAAGTTAAAAAAATTAGCAAAATAAAAAAATAAAGTAAAAATAAATTAATTAACTTTGCAAGACTAAAGAATCATGGGGAGAAAGCCATGAATTCCATGCTTTGGTTTCTCCTCCTCTGGAATTCTGCTGTTCTTCTTGGTAAGTGAACTTGGTTTTGACTGGATTTCTTGTTGATATTCTGGGCGAGGGGCCTGTTGTGGTGATTCTCAAGTGTCTTTGCCCAAGGCAGAATTGCACCGCCCTTAACAGGGTCCAGGCTAAGAAATCCGGTCCGGTTCGCTTTCGGGAGCTTTTGTTCCCTGAAAGCTTTCCGTAGAGTTCTTGAGGACGGGAATGAAAATGGCGGCCTCTGAGTCTCTGGCCCGGAGGAGCCGAGAGCTTGGGGCCCCACTCCTCTATGAGCCCTCAGAGAAAAGCACGCAATCACTCCTATCTCCCTGGCTTCCGGCTGCACTCCGAGCTCACCCAGCCTGTGACCAAGCATCTCTGTCTCTGGCACACAGCTCCGCTTGGAGTCTCCGAACCCCACAGATCCCTGAGCTCTTCCAGGGGGTCTCTCCGGATCTTGTGGGGACCCCACTCACAGAGCAGTGGCCTGTGCCACGGATTACCGTGGCACATTCAAGGTAACCGAGTTGAGAGCTTACTCCTCGGCTCTGTCTCTGTAGCTGGCTTCCCCGCTCTAATACCCGCAAGCTCTGCAACACTCAGACACCCCCGATCCTTCTGTGACCCTGTGGGACCTGAGGCCACACTGTCCCTGCGTGGGCTTCACCCGGGTTTAGCTTCTGGAGCGATGTCCCTCAGTGGAGCAGACTTTTAAAAGTCCTGATTTTGTGCTCCATTGCTCCGCCGCTTGCCGGGAGCTGGCCCTGGTCTATCTTCCCGTTGCTTTGCATTCACTTCTCCGCTGGTCCTACCTTTTAGAAAGTGGTCGATTTTCTATTTCTAGAATTGTTGTTCTTCTTCTCTGCGATTTCCTGTTGGATTTGTAGGTGTTCGGAATGGTTTGATAAGCTATCTAGCTGATTTCCTGCTACCTGATGTCTTCTCAGCCTGCTACTTCTCTGCCATCTTGACTCCTCCTTCTTTTCTTATTTCTTGAAGCCTGATTTGTGACCTAGTATGTGATCTATTCTGGAGAATGTCCCATCTACACTTGAAAAGAACATAAGGTTTTGCTACTTTAGAATTAAATGTTCTGAATATATCTGTTAAGTCTCTCTGGTCCAGTGTGTCATTCAAAGAGAATGTTTCCTTGTTGATTTTCTGCTTAAGTGATCTGTCCATTGATGTAAGTGGGGTCTTAAAGTCCTCCATTATTATTATATTATCAATGTGTTCTTTTATGTTTCTTATTACTTTATATATTTGGGTGCTCCTATGTTAGGGGCATGAATATTTACCATTGTTAGGTCTTCTTGTTGGATAGTCCCCTTTATTAAAAATAGTGCCCTTCTTAATCTCTTGTTACAGTCTTTGGTTTAAAATCTAGTTTGTCTAATATAAGTATTGCCACTCTGGCTTTCTTTAGATGTCCATTTGCAGGATAAATGTTTCTCTATCCTCTCATTTTCAATCTGCAGGTGTCTTTGTAGGTGTCTTTGAGTCTCTTGTAGGCAGCATATAGAGGGATCTTGTTTTTTTTAATCCATCCTGATTCCCTATGTCTTTTGATTATTTAGTCCAGTTACATTCAGAATAATTATTGGTACATATCAGTGCCATTTTATTACTTGTTTTATCATTGTTCCTGGAGATTTTCTCTGTTTCTTTCTAGTCTTTGTCATTTTGATCTTTCCTTACCACTTAAAGAGTCCCCTTTAGTATTTTTTGCAGGGCAAAAAAAATCCTTTAGCTTTTCACAAAGTCCTTTAGCTTTTATTCATCTGGGGAACTCTTCATTTCTCTTATTCTGAATGGCTGTGACCTTTTCTTGTTTTTTCTTTTGGGATGAATTCCTCCATCTTGGCATTTTGTATAGGTCTCTGTCTTCTCTGTGTTAGAAAATCCTGTTATGTTTCCAGCTCCTGTGAGTAATGGCTTTATGAAGAAGAGGTCATATAATGTCCAGGGTCTGGCACTTGAGGAAGTGCCTCTGGTGTGTGCTGCCTGTACTCTGCTGCTGTGTTTTCTCTGCCCTTTCCCTTAGGCCAGTCCTCTACAGAGGCTCTCCTTGCCTGCAGTGGACAGTGTCTAGACCTTGGGCAGAGTGTGATGAGTTTTAACTAGGTGTGCTTCGGTCTGCTTGTTAAATAAGACCTGATGCTATTTCCACTAGAGTTGAAGCTTTGCAGAACTCTGTGGTCAATAGACGTGGTGTGTGTGGGGGTTTGTGCTGGTCTTCCTGGGGGAGGGGTCTGCTCGCTGGTCATTGGGCACACTTGCCTGAGAAAAGCAGCACCAGCAGAACAGGTGGGGCAGGAGCTGGTGTAAACATGTTAGGCAGCCAGTGTTGGTGCTGTGCTGTTTTCTGAAGTTGGTTTCTGCTGAGGGGCCTGGGAGGGAAATGGCTCCAGCCAACTCCTTTGTCCTGGGAGAGGGGAGTCCATGCCTGCTGATCTCAGGTAGCCTTCCCAGAAAATCAAATAATTTCCCCTCATGTTTCCTAGCCATTTTTGTAATTCCTGTTTTCACACTACCTGTGTCCAGTTTGCTTGCCTGCCTGGAGCAGCACTATTCAGTTTGGGCTCTATCACAGTCCAAGCCTGCTTACTTTTAAGAGAGTATGCTGACTTGAGTGGGGAGAGGGGCAGAAGGGAAGGGAGAGGTAGAGAATCTCAAGCCAAACTCTCACTGAGTGCAAACCTGATGCAGGCTCAATCCCAGGATCCGGAGATCATAACCTGAGTTGAAACCAGGAGTTGGATGCTTAACGAGCTGAGCCATCCAGGTGCCCCCAGGTCTGCTTACTTTTAAAACTTCAGACTTTAGGGACCTTATTGCTACCCTGGGCCCAACGCAGATTTGACCCAGAAGGGCGGTGGTGCCAGTGTTAGAGGTGTGGTATTTGGAGTAAAGCATGCTAAACAGCCAGTTTCCAGTGTCTGGGTTAGCCTCTGCACTTATGCTGAGGGACAGGGGAATGAAATAGTGCCCAAGGGCTCTTTTGTCCACAGAGAGGCACTGCTGTCACAGATGCACTCCAGGAAGAGTAAACAGTCTCCCTCCATGTATCCTAGGTGATCCTCAGATTGTGGTATCTTACCATGGGTGGCATGCCTGCCTTCTCTCCAGCAGTAGGGCAGTACCCTCAGGTCTCTATGCCAGCCAGAGCTGGGACCTCTAAAACTCCAGTCTTTGAGCCCTGCTGGTCGCAAAACCTCATGAGAATCAGCCTGTCTCATTTTCCCAGCCAATGGCTTTGGGGAAGTGTTCTTCTTGTGCTTATCCCTGTGTGCTCCACTCTCTCACATTTCTCCATAACCAGGGCTATCTCCCCTCCCCAGCACCCACGATCCTTTTCTCTCTCAAACCACATCTCTGCACTTCCCACCTTCCTTGTTGTGGCCTTTTCTCTCCATTTAGTTGTGCAGTGTGTTCTATCAGTCCTCAGGTCAAGTTCTTGGCTATTCAGAATGATTTCATGATCACAATGAACATTCTAATACTCTACCTAGGTTCAGTAGTTATTAACATTTTATCATATTTGCTTTGTTTTTTTCTTAGTGTTATATATATTATTTTTACTGTATCATTTGAAAGTTAGATGTAGACATCATGACATTTTACCACCAAATACCTTAGCATGCATCTCTAAGAATAAGGACATTCTCTTTCATAACCACAGTATCATTATCACACTTTAAAAAAAAAAAAGATTTTACTTATTTATTTGATAGAGAGAGCACAGGCAGGGGGAGAGGCAGGCAGAGGGAGAGGGAGAAACAGGCTCCATGCTAAGCAGAGAGCCCAACATGGGCTCGATCCAGGACCCTGGATCCTGACCTGAACTGAAGGCAGATGCTTAGCCAACTGAGCTACCCAGGTACCCCTATCATGATCACACTTAAGAAAATTAATAATATTGTTATAATCTCTAATATCTAATCCGTATTTTAATTTTTCCAGTTGTTCCAAAAATTTCTTTTATATGTGCTTTATATTGAATCAATATACTCATTTGCATTTGGTTGTTATGTCACTTTATTTTAATCTAGAAAAGTTTGCCTGCTTTTTCTTCTTCCTTTGTACTTCACTTTTTGAATAGAATTTATAGAATATTTCCCATCTCAGATTTGCCTGATTATTTTCTCATAATGTAATTTAACTTGTTCCTTATCTTGTATCTTTTCTGAAAATTGAAAATTAGGTAGTAAGGCTTGATTTGATTCAAGTCAAATATTTTTGGAAAGAATACTGCGTAGGTGATGTTAGGAACTTGATACTACATCACATTAGAAACACATAATATCAAGTTATGCCACTATTAATGCCATTACATTTGGTCGCTTATTTAAGCTGATGATCTCCAGATGTCTTCACTGGAAAGGAAAATTTTTCTCTTTGTAATTAGCAAGTGATCTTGGGATAATACTTTGATGTCATGTGAATATCCTCTTTTCCGGCACCGTAGCATTTTACATAATGGCTTTAGCATTCATTGAGGACATTTGCCAAAGTCAGTTATTACTTTGGTGATGTAATATACTAATTTTCAAATTCTGCCATTTCTTCTACATTTATTACCTGGCATTTTTCTGTAATTGATTGTCTTTAGTTTAATGTGTTATAACTAATCATTACTCTTTTTGATGTTCAGTCTCCCAAATTTGGCCAGTAGCTGACCATTTGGCCTTGTTCCTTTGTCCTTTTGATATGACACTATTCTTTTTTTTTTTTTTTTTAGATTTTTATTTATTTGACAGAGAGAGAGAGAGATCACAAGTAAGCAGAGAGGCAGGCAGAGAGAGAGGTAGAAGCAGGCTCCCTGCTGAGCAGAGAGCCCGATGTGGGGCTCGATCCCAGGACCCTGGGATCATGACCTGAGCCAAAGGCAGAGGCTTTAATCCACTGAGCTACTCAGGTGCACCAATATGACACTATTCTTAAAAAATGGCTGTATATTATTCCAGTGGTATAGATGCATCCTGTTAGTCATTCCCCCATGGTGGATATTCATTTAGTTTCCCATATATTTGCCATTATAAACTGTACAATATATATTTTTGTACATATATTCTCTCCCTCTTTTTTGGGGGCAGGGAGAGGGAGTAAAGGTAGGGGGAGGGGCAGAGGTAGAGGGAATCTTAAACAGACAACACCAGCACAGAGCCTGATTGTGGGGCTTAATCTCGGGAAATCAAGAGTCGGACGCTTACTGACAGAGCCACCCAGGAGCCTCTCTTATACCTATATTCTTATATACTGCTGTAGACTTTCTTAAGCACATTTGTGAAATTTTTATGTTTATATTACTTTATTCTAATAAAACTTAGTATAGTTACTCCTAGTTCTATGTGCTGGTATAGTTATTCCTTCTGTAACTAAAAATCACATTCTTCTTCCACCTGTGTTCAACTACATGATACTGTCATAAGACCCTTATTACCTTCAAAACACTTATCATCTGACTTTTTTTTAACTTATTAGTTTACTTATTTTCTTCTAACAAAGGATGTAAGCTTTCTGATAGCAAGACCTTATCTTCTCACTGCTTATATGGAGGACTTTAAATGGCATATAATAGGCACTTGGTAAATATTTGCTGAATGATTAATTGAATGAATGAACCATTGCTTTAGGAACCATATCCTTTAGGATGGATAGCCATCCTAAATTTCCCATGAGTCTCAGTTTTGAACATTTTGCCTATTAATATACTTTTTTTTTAAAGATTTTATTTATTTATTTGTCAGAAAGAGAGAGAGTGAGCACAGGCAGAGACAGAGAGAGAAGCAGGCTCCCTGCCGAGCAAGGAGCCCGATGTGGGACTTGATCCCAGGACGCTAGGATCATGACCTGAGCCAAAGGCAGCCGATTAACCCACTGAGCCACCCAGGCGTCCCTAATATACTTTTTATTTCTAATTTTTAAAAAGGGTATCCTCAACCTATAGAAGGGTCTATACCTTAGACTTCTTTTTGTTACTAGACTTTCCAGGTTTGTCCTTGGAATCATAAACAGATTTTTTCCTCTTTTGGGTGTTTTCCTGAAGTAAAAGAATTGTAACATTTGAAAAATAAGGGTTTATGGAAGCATTACTGGTCCTTTTTGAAAGCACTTTTTTTCTTTTTCAGTTTCTTCTTTTTAAAGATTTTATTTATTTATTTGACAGAGAGACACAGCGAGAGAGGGAACGCAAGCAGAGGGAGTGGGAGAGGGAGAAGCAGGCTTTCTGCCGAGCAGGGAGCCGGATGTGGGGCTCCGTCCCAGGACCCTGGGATCATGACCTGAGTCACAGGCAGATGCTTAACTACTGAGCCACCCAGGTTCCCCACCTTTTTTTTCTGAAATAAATTAGGAACTTTCCACTTAACATTACATATATACAAATCCTCTTTTGAGTTTTATTAGTAGAATTTTGATGTAAATTACTCTTGGGGATCCTGGGTTATTTTTTAGACTATGGAAATATTCTCAAAATAGTACTTCTTTGGAGAGATACAATCTATTTTTAAGTAATAGAATGGATACTTCTTGAATCTGAGGATCTGAAATAACCTTGTTTAAATATGTAGGACTTTTAAAAATTATTTTTCTTTATAGTAACATGTTTATACTCTAGATCTATTTGTATTGCATTGGTTTCTTAAATTTCTAAATGATTTTTATATTTAGGGATTCTGAAAATCACACGATGTTTGATATTATTACCACTTCATGTTTCAGAATGTGCCCATTTACTTTTGGCTCACAATGCTCCAGTAAAGGTGAAAAATGCTCAGGGATGGAGCCCTCTGGCGGAAGCCATCAGCTATGGAGATAGACAGATGAGTAAGCAATACAAATTACTGTTTTTTGCTATAAACTCTAAAAATATGAAGTGATGCATTTGATATGATTTTCATTTAGTGTAAATTTCCATAGTATGAAATGTTTGTAGTTATTTATAAACTTATATGTGAATTATTCATGTCTTAGGAACTTGGATACTAGATAGTACATAAAAAGAATTGAGGAGTCATGTTTAAAAGTATATTATTTATAACTTTTTCTTTTACAGTATTCTACTCACTGATAGGCTTCCATTGTTTTATTTATTCAATATGAAGTATTTTTAAAAGCACTGAACCCTGATTGTCCTTTCTGGCAGCTACTTAATTATATGCAACATTAATTGGAACTGAAAATAATCAGTGTGTTATAACAGTTATCTTTTTACTTTAATTGGTGGGAATAGGCTTGGCTGAAAGTGAGAAGAAAGTCTCTTTGTTTTGGTCTTTGAGAATTTCAAAAAAAGTCATATGTTTTTTCACAGTATACGAAGTGTTCAGTTACTCTACCTTCCCTCCTCCTATTCCAAACTTTTTTTTCAACTTCATATACAGGTTTTATACATATACATATATACATATATATATATATACATATACAGATGTTAAGCACATCTCAATAGTTTTTATAAAAATGAATTTTATAAAATGTATAAAACTTATAAAAATAAACTTTATAAAATTTATAAAGTTATAAATTTTATAAAATCTAAATCTGGATTAATAAGAATATTATATTTCTGGTTATATCTTTTTACAATTTGAGGTTGAAAATAATGAAATCTCGACTTGTGGAAGGAACAATAAAATTTTGGGCAGTTTTGTTAAATAAGTGCATTAAGATTGAATGTTCTTAGGATGTTATGTGGATTTAGTTCTATTTGATACTTCATATTGGGCTCTTATGTCTAACTTCATATGTAATCCACATACTACATCTTTGTGGGGTTTCTTTGGCAGCTTTTAATGGTGACGTTACATTTGAGTTTAGGATTTAATGAGATAAAATTGTGATGATTTAACAATTATATGAGTATATATATATTTGTTGTTATTCATTGACAGTTGTCCTTTTTGGACAAAATCAAGAGATTCTTTTGAGAGTAAGAAACCATAGTAATCCTAGAATTATGTCAGGGAAAGGACAAAAACATGTGCAGATAAAACAAACTGAGAATAAACTAAAAGTTGCAGCAACCAGTCTAAAGGAACTTTCTTTGGTATTTCTAGCCCATTAGTGGAATGGAGAGGAAACCAGATGGACTCCTGGATTTCTGACTTATATTGAGACTTATGTGGCTTTCACATAACTTTTATTTAGCCAGTGAATATTTTTTGAATTCTTAATACAAAGCATGTATATATAGGAAGAATGAAGACATGGTCTCTGCTCTTTAGGAACTTAATCTATTGGGAAGGTCAAGAAACCGTTTTCTTGAAAAATCAGTTACTAGATTTTAATATAAAAGATTGAGGCCCATAGTAGTTAAGATCTGCTTTTAAAGTGTTTTTTTTCTATAGAGTGATGTCTTAGATATACATTCTGAATAGTATTCCATTGCCAATCATTGTATCATTTTATATCCATAATCAGTGCTTTTTAAAAGTTATTTCCCATCATATGAAATGGAAATATTTAACAGCTAACTTAAAGAATAGGAAATTTAACAACTCTTAAGCTACATATTTAGAAATATATGGATGTATTTATAATGGTATTAAATGGGTCTATACTTTGAAATTGTTTTAAAAATTATGATTTAAATTTTTGATTATTTAGCTTGTGTTACATTAAAATTTTTTAGGCATAGAAAATTTCATTATTTTAAAAAATTAGAGATAATCTAATATAATTATTACTGAAATATTATCTAATTAACAAAATATAATCTGATACTATAAATTATTAGCAAGCACTGTGATCTATTTCTTTTTTGGTCTGATTTCTGCTGATGTTTTTGTGCTGTAGAATGGGATGATACTGTATTTTTTGGAGACTATTTAAAATTATTTCACTTAGGGAGGACACCTGGTTGACTTAGAAACACAGGTGACTCTTGATCTCAGGGTCGTGAGTTTGATTGCCCCAAGTTGTCTGTAGAGATTACTAAAAAATGAACTTAAAAAAAAAAGAATTATTTGACTTTAGAGTTAATAAAATTTCAAGATTATGTTGCTTTTCTGCCTTATGATTGTTGCGTGGTGAACAGTGATCAGCCTAGGTCAGTATCGGAGAGCTATCAGTCTTGGATTTAATTAATTTGATGTTAGATTTGTTGTGTTTGAGTTATCTGTATCTGTGGTATGTCCACAGAACTGTCTAAATAAGAAGTGGGAAATAATTATTCTGGAGCATAGAAGGAACTGGAGAGCAGAAAATATAGATTTAAGTAATTCTTGGAGCAGGAGGGCATAGTTCCAAAGGTTTTAGGCACAACCAACTGAATATTTTAAAAGTACTTTGTGTGGGAAAAGAAAGAGAAAGTTAAATAGTGGTTTATTGGAGTTCTTTATTTGAGTCTTTGTATGAATTCTAACACCATCCAAATCCTCTAAAGCTATATTTTATCCTTATTATCAGTCATCGTTAATGTAATTCTTACAATATGGGAGTACAAATCCTTTTTTTTTTTTACGATTTTATTTATTTATTTGACAGAGATCATAAGTAGGCAGAGAGGCAGGCAGGGAGAGGAGGAAGCAGGCTCCCTGCTGAGACATGGGGCTCCATCCCAGGACTCTGAGACCATGACCCGAGCCGAAGGCAGAGGCTTTAACCCATTGAGCCACCCAGGTGCCCCTGGGAGTACAAATCCTGATCCCACAAAAACATACCGCTAATTTTGTATAATTGCATTCTGAATGTTTGTTTCCATTTCCATGAGAAAGTTTGAGTTGACATTTTTAATGTAATGTAAATCTCTTTATCACTATCTTTTTAATAATGTTTGGCCATTTTAATGTCATTGTTATTTACTACATGTGTTCAGTCAGTTTCAATATATTTACCTGGGGAGAAATATATAACTTCTGCTTTTTATTAAGATTTCTTTTCTATTTATGAATTGAATTCTTTCTATTCCTTACATTCACAGATGTTTGTTTGAATTTGAAGGCAAATTGCCTTCCTTAAAGGCAAGGAAGATTTATTAAAATACTTGAGTTTATTATAAATTATAAAATTTTAATTAATTATAAAATTTTAATTATAAAAAGAATTCTACTATATTTGGCTAATAAAGCTTTGATATTAAAGTTAAATCAAACAAACATGAGGTTAGCCAGATTCATATAAATTTACATCTGGAAAGAACTTTAATGGTTATCCAGGTCATTGGTTCTCAGACTATTTGGATTTCACAGGCCAGAAAAAAATTGTATTTGAGGATTGAGGTGGTATAGGTAACATTTCATTTTAGCGTGTAAAAACTTTAAAAAAAGACAATTGCTTTCTTGCTGTGATCACCGTTTCATTAAAAAAAGACATTTTGAAACCAAAATAGCAGAAAGAATAATCCTTAAATTGAAAAAAATATTCATTTTACTGCATATCACTGGGAACTTGAACAGTTGAGCACTGAAATGTAGACTTGTATTTGGAAACTATTGACCTATGTCACAAAGCTGGCTGTATGACTATATGATGAGATGAGGTTGCACACCTTGGTTTCTAGGGCTCATCTTAGCCTCTTCTGTTGTTCCAAAAGACCATGAGTAATTTAAATTTGTTCTTTGATTTTTGACTCTTTAAAATACAGTGGGGTTATGGTGAGAAGTGTGGTTCAATGTAAGAATAGATTGCACCATTTTTCAGATTTTTCTTCAGTTTTTTTCCTATTTTGGCCATTGTAAACAAAACAAATCTGGTTCAAGCTTTCAGTACAGTCTTCTTCTTTCCTTTTTCCTTTTTTTTTTTTTACCTTTTGCTTCTGTATTCCACGTAAGGCTTTAAGTAGTTTATAAGAATGCATGTTGTAAAAAAGTAAAAACAATAGTATTTTTAAATGTATATGAATATATATATCAGATATATAGATATATGTGAAAAATATGTCAGGACTAAGAGGAGGTCAGCATGTAGTGATGTACATATTTTCCTCCAGTGCATATTTTCTATCTTCTTATCTTTTGTTAGGCTTACTTGATTTAAGTCTAATATTTTCCCTTATTTCAGTAAATGTTAGGGACTAATTGATATTTGCTAGTCAATTTTAGACCTTTATTCTAATAGGTAAAAATTATATTTACTTAATTGCAGGCACAGTAGTAAGCAATTTATATTGAGTCTTTACAGAAATTCTGTGTAAATTTCACTTTAATTTTTACTTGGCAAATGAAAAAAAGAAACTGAAATTTAGGGAAATTAAGTAACTTGTCCATTTACATATAGCTAATAATTAGTAAATCTGGAGTTTGCAGTTAGGCGATGTGTTTAAATCTCATCTGAACTATTGAGAAAAGACTATGGAGGGCTTCAGATTTTAAGAGATTCAGAAGTTCTTTTCACGGATAAAATAGGATTCGTTTTTGTTATTTTTTCTGCTATGTGGTGGTCTTTGAGAGTACAACTTCTAGGGAGAAAAGAACAGATACACCCAGTAATAATTACAAATAACTACATTTTTATAAAAGTAATATCCAGTGGGATTTTTTTTTTTATTTGTAAGAGAGAGAGAGAGCACAGGCAGACAGAGTGGCAGGCAGAGAGAGAGAGAGAGAAGCAGGCTCCCTGCCGAGCAAGGAGCCCGATGTGGGACTCGATCCCAGGACGCTGGGATCATGACCTGAGCCGAAGGCGGCCGCTTAACCAACTGAGCCACCCAGGCGTCCCTCCAGTGGGATTTTTGAGATTTGTCTTAGAGATCTTTTAGATCAGTGTTAGAACAGGACATTGCATCATCTGACTTAGATTGGTTAATCTTGGCTCACTTAGGTAAATCCTCACTGAAAAAAAACTAGGAATACTAATGTGAATATAAGTTCATGTTAAGGTATCTCTTTTCAATTTTCTTTGGGGTTCGTAACAGTTTTATTAAACTTATCAACTTATTTATAATGTCTATATTTATGTCTTTGTATAGTAAGCTAGTGGTGTTTTCTAACATGGCAAAAAAGTTTTTTTTATAAATTTTTTTAATTGAGCTGTAATTGACAATCTAGCATGGTGAAATTTATTTTAAATTAAAAAAAAATTTTAATTTAAACTTCAGTTACAGCTCTTTTAAGGAAGCTTAAGCAGCAATCCAGGGAAAGTGTTGAAGAAAAACGACCTCGATTATTAAAAGCCCTAAAAGAGGTAAGTTATATCTCTTTGCCAATCTTGTACTAAAGAGCAAATTATAAGTGTATTTTTAAGCACTTTTAAAATGCAATCTAATTTCTGGATTATTATGAGTCAAGAAATGATAAAAGTCCTGTTTGAACTCAGAAATAACGATAAAACAAAATACTCTGATTATAATTGATAAATTTAATCCTATGGAAGCACCATTTACTTTGAACCAGGAAAGGAGATAAAGAATTACTGTTTTCAATGAATTAGATAAGAGCTCTAAGAAAAAAGGAGGTAGTTCATAAGTAATTGGAATAATTTTCCTTTGTTCTTTGGATTGGAAGATCCCCTAAGAACTGAAGCCACTATCTGCTCCAGGAACAGCATTTTCTTTACATAACAAAACTCTTTTTGTCTGTCCCACATCCTGATGGTAAGAGCTGGATGTGTTGGCACAGAAAGGAAGAGAGCTTTGTTTTCTCTTATTTTTGTCTATTCAATGTTTGATGTCTGAAAGAACTATGAGAGATAAGACCTATCATGTTAACTGTGTCTCCTCTGAAGTATGTTTTTTTTGGTTTTATATCTCAAGAGATAAATTTTTTTTAGAATATTTGATCCCAGTACTTTCCTTAACAGTTATAGTCTTTGCTGTCGAGCTTCTAATTTGTGAAATACAAACTTAACATCTCATATGATGTAATTTCATATTTCAGATTTAGTAAATTTGTATTACCACTTTACAGAAAAGGTTTCTATTTCAGAGTGTCGTTTTCTTAGTCCATTATGAGGCTGCACAAATAGTCATTTTGGAAGTTTATTTTATAAATCATCTAAAGGTTTGGCTATTTTTACAGTTATAGTTATTATTGTTATTTTGGTTATGCTGATAAATGGACTATTTATTGATACCAATTTTTTATTATTTTTATTAACATATAATGTATTATTTGCCCCAGGGGTACAGGTCTGTGAATCATCAGTCCCTCATACTTCACAGCACTCACCATATCACATACCCTCCCCAGTGTCCATAACCCAACCACCCTCTCCACACTCCCCCCTCCCCCCAGCAACCCTCAGTTTGTTTGGTAAGATTAAGAGTCTCTTATGGTTTGTCTCCCTCCCAATCCCATCTTGTTTCATTTTTTCCTTCCCTACCCCCCAAAGCCCCCACTCTGCCTCTCAAATTCTTCATATCAGGGAGATCATATGATAATTGTCTTTCTCTGATTGACTTATTTTGCTCAGCAAATTGACTTGTTTCTTTGCAAATAGCAAGATTTCATTTCTTTTGATGGCTGCACAGTATTCCATTGTATATATATGTATACCACATCTTTATCCATTCATCTCTTGATGGACATCTAGGTTCTTTCCATAATTTGGCTATTGTGGACATTGCTGCTATAAACATTTGGGTGCACGTGCCCCTTCGGATCACTACATTTGTATCTTTAGGGTAAATACCCAGTAGTGCAATTGCTGGCTCGTAGAGTAGCTCTATTTTCAACTTTTGAGGAACCTCCATGCTGTTTTCCAGAGTGGCTGCACCAGCTTGCATTCCCACCAACAGTGTAGGAGGGTTCCCCTTTATCCGCATCCTCGCCAGCATCTGTCATTTCCTGACTTGTTAATTTTAGCCATTCTGACTGGTGTGAGGTGGTATCTCATTGTGGTTTTGATTTGTATTTCCCTGATGCCGAGTGATATGGAGCACTTTTTCATGTGTCTGTTGGCCATCTGGATGTCTTCTTTGCAGAAATGTCTGTTCATGTCCTCTGCCCATTTCTTG